>OY979769.1:16098854-16326354 GCA_963855975.1 Andrena chrysosceles | reverse complement strand
AATGATAATGATAATGATAATTATAATGATAATGATAATGATAATGATAATGATAATGATAATGATAATGATGATAATGATGATAGTAATAGTAATAGTAATAATAATAATAATAATAATAATATTAATAATAATAATAGTAATAGTAATAATAGTAATAGTAATAATAGTAATAATAGTAATAGTAATAATAGTAATAATAATAATAGTAATAATAATAATAATAATAATAATAATAATAATAGAGGAAACCAACCAGTAATTGACCGCATACCAGTGAATGACCATTAGGTAAAGAAATGTAAATTATATATTTAAAAAATAATATACAGGGTGTCCCACGGTAGACTGGACAGTGCCGTAGCTCCTAAAGTATTGGAGATAAAAATTTTTAATAAATAGGGAATTGCATGGTTCGAAGGGGCTAATAAATTAGCCCGAACGAATTTTTTGAATATGTCATGAATTGAATACGTCAACGCATGGTTTTGTTTTGATATCGAAGCTCATGTTTATACTCGAGAGGACCACGCGTCGACAGCGGGCGACCCCTTTTCTTACCGTGTCTCTCCACGAGGAGTATTGCCGATGGATTGTAGAAGCGCAGATGTCTGGATGCCAGTTGTTGAATTCAGGAGACGATAGAAACACTTTATTACAAAACACACATGTACTATAATTAAAGTAAATCGTATTCCTCTCGGGCAGGAGTCGCCCGACGTTCGTCAAGAAGATGCGGCCTGGTACCCCGTGGCGAGGACAACCCTTCGCAGGGTCTCGCTCGATTTTTGTGACTTTTACCGGAAAAAGGTACGAATCCTGGGCCGAACGTAACGAATTGAGGTCGAGCCCCCGCAGTCGAGGGTGAAATATCCATTACAACTTATTAAGAAATTCTTTTCTTCATCGTATCGAAAGGGAAGTGACGCCAATGGATTCCTTATGTTTTTCTGATGAAAATCATACCAAATATCATGCACATCGGACTACTTTTGCAGAAGCAATACAAATCATAAAAGGAGTAGGCATTTTTTCACCTTATTGCTTGTATAAAAGTAGTCCGATTTACAACGGCACAGTGGGCCGGACACAGTGTGCCGGATTGAAGAAGTCAGTGACATTTAGTTGTTTCTTTTAAGGTAGTTCCTAACCAACTATGTTAATCAAGTTAGAGTTGGATAATAAACGATAAATATAAATTAGTATGATACTATGGAAATAACAATAATAATTTTTAACATCATGTATATATATTTTAAAAAGTGCAATGTTAATATAAATAATTGTAATACGAAAATAGAAGATTTACTTAAAAATTCTCGGAAAGTAACTAAACAGCCAATACTGATATTTTTTCAATGGGTTTCTTATGGAAAAAGAACTATATGGAAGTAATTATTCGCTATTACTTTGCAGAATCGATAGGTACTACTCATTTTGGTCCCCAAAAAATATTTTCCTTTTATATTTTCCTATCATCTTTTATTAGTAATTCATTAACTCTCGGACACCACAGTGGGTTACGCTAATCCAGTCCGACTGGAAAACACCTGGCATTTCTAAACGGTAAAGTATGCGGAGTTCTCCATTCCTCTTCTACAAATCCCCCCCTCCCTCCGCAGAGAATCGCTAGTATGTCGAAATCTAATTTGAAAATTGTTAAAGTAGCAGAAGGTTACATGGAAATTTCTGTCAAGAGCCTTCAAATTATTAATTGCTCAGATATGTTTATTACTTACTTAAACATATTTATTAATTTGGACAGAATAAAAAAGCAATCGAACATGCATATTTTTTGCAAATCGCCCAGTAGGCTTTCAAAAACACATCTTTCATGCAAGTGTTTAAAAAAGTATTGTGCGTAACAAGGGAGAGACTAGATATTGCCTCGCGTGAAGTACTTACTGCCCGAGCGCAGTTATTCGTTTGATAGAGGTAAAATATTACTCAACTTCACGTTGCCAAATAACTATATCTCTTTTAACCGATCAAAATAAAGTTTGTAAAAATGGGATGTTGCATTTTTCCCCTATTTCTTGGGATCTAGACCCACTGTACGATATAGGATACAGGTAATTACTTCATCATTGGCAAATATTTATCCAAATACAAGGACAAATATATATGAATTATACAGCAGAAAAGAAATTTGCTTGGAAGTTCTCGGAATGTGGCGAATAGGCCGCGGGGCGGCCAGCGGCTACACTGCTTCTGGAGCAGTGTAGCGACTGGCAGCCGCAGGCCGTCGAGCGGCTAGTAGATTTTGCCATAATGGCGGAAAACAGACACTCATCCCATTGTGTTGCTTTTCCAGTAGCCTGGGCTGTTCCTGGAACAGACTTGCACACACTATAGCAATCTGCCGCAGCCGCGCGCGGTCGAAGTCGCAGATAGGAAAACAGATGAATGCTTTTCCATTGTACCAGTGTACTGCGGCGCGGCCGAGGCGGCGCCGCGCCGCTCGCCGACGCGGCGAGCCGCGCATTGGAAATCCCACCTTAAAGGGCCCTATTGTGAGTCTAGCGCGGCGACTGCTGCGCGATCCATCGCCACAGTGGGACAGAATCACAAGAAATAGGGAAACTAGTCGAAATCCAAAAATTATGGTATTATGTTTTTTTTACATATATTTTTTGTAAACTAATAATATGAGCTCCTAAAAAGGGAAAAATATCATGGCGGCTACTTCTGATCTGTGTGTAAACACGTGTCAAAGTTTGTATGTTTTTTCTTGTGGAAAATTTTGAATTGAGTCTTTTAAATTTTGATGATGTAAAAGATACAAATTTTTTGGGCACCGAAATGAGTAGTATCGTTTTTGATAAGCAATAACAAAGAATTAGTTACATACTCTTCTTTTCCATAAGAAACCCATTGAAGGAATATTAGCAATTATCGTCTTTTTAGTTACCCTCCGGGAACTTCCTAGCAAATTTCATTTTTGTTTTATAATTAACAAATATTTGGCTTTGCAATTGCGAAAAAAAATTTGGCAATATTTACCAATAATGGAGTAATTAACTGTATTCTATGTCGCACAGTGAGGCTGAATCCCAATAAATATGGAAAAATTCAACAGCACCACATTTTTCGCACCGAAACTGCCGAATATAATTAAGGAAGTTCGTAAAAAAAGTATTAATATACAACTCATACGGAAGATTGCCGTTATTTAAAAAAAATTAAGTCAATAATTCCAAAAAAACTAGAACAATATGATAAATATATCTACATACCAGGGTGAGGAGGAATTAAGCTTAACAATGGAGGGGGGAAAACACCTTCAAAATGGTGGTAATGGTATGCGTAAACTGAATAGCGTCAGTAGTACATACTATGGGAAGTGCAGAAATATTTGCAAACCTGTATCCATGTTATCCTATACACCAAATACTGTTCATAAAGTGTTAATACATTCATACGTAATTATACAATATTTGGGCAACCTTCCAATCGTCTAATTTTGTGACGGGACCCAAGATGCCAGAAATAAAGGTTTTAAAAGTAAAAGAGATTGTACGCTCAAAATTTTGTCATTGCAATACAAATGAAGATGTTTTAATCTTTTCATCAATTTCTTCAGATCCAGGAATAGTGTTTTATAAAGTAGCTTCATAAAATTCGACATTTTGATTAGAAAAAGTGGCATGTTGAATTTTTTCTCTATTCTTGGGATTGACGCCCACTGTGCGTTGGGACAAAAGCGAGATCGGAGCCAAGCGGGAATTCATTCGTTGTTTTCGACCGATAATTTTATATTTTCCCAAGAACGTTTCGACAACATCTGTTTGCCAGCATTTCTGAAGAGCAGTCAAGAACGTAATGCCGTCTGTAATAATTTTAAGCATTCTTCACTCTCACAATGAGTTAATCCGTATATTGCTCTGTCGGTGGATAGTACGTACTATGGCTTCGGACCTGGACGTAGGTACTGCTATTAGGGCCCTTTACACGGACGTTCCGGCGCGCGTTCCAGCGTGCGTTCCGGCGCGTGGCACTCAGTACGTGGACGCCTGAGCGACGCTCCTTCGTGCACGCCAGAAGGTTATACTCGCCACTACTTAAGGTAGGATTTCCAAGACACGATTCGCCGCGGCGGCGGATCGCGGCGGCGAATCCTAAGCACCGCTCTTATGGAGAAGCGTGTATCCGTTTTCCAACCGCTCTGTCAGTGTGTCTGTCTCGGCAGCTACCTAGGCTACTCGAGACGCAACACAATGCGATGAGTGTCTGTTTTTCGCCATTATGGCGGAATCTCCTGGCGGGTGGCTAATCGCGGCGGCCAAAAGCTTGACTGCTCCAAACTGAGTCTAGCGGAGATCCATCCCAACAGTGGGACAGAATCCCTAGATATAAGGAAACTAGTTGAAATCCAAAAATTATGGGATTATGTTTTCTTTATATATTTCTTGTAAAGTAATAATATGAGCACCTAAAAAGGGGGAAAATATCATGGCGGCAACTTCTGATCTGTGTGTAAACACGTGTCAAAGTTTGTATGTTTTTATTTTGTGCAAAATTTTAAATCGAAGCGAATGTGGAGAAAAAATTGTAAACCTGTATCCATGTTATCCCGATACCAATATACTAAATAAATAGGTACTGTTCACAAAGTGTTAATACATTCCTACGAAATTATTCAATATTTGGGCAACCTGCCACTCGGCTAATTGGGAGAAGGGACCCAACACACCAGATATAAAGATTTTAAAAAGTATAGAATAGATTGTATGTACGCACAAAATAGTCACATTGCAATACAAACGAAGAAGTTTTAAACCTTTTATCGACTTCTTGAGGTCCAGTAGTAGATAGTTTTCAAGGTATCTTCGCCAAAAAAAGACAAAGAACTTTTTTTATAAAGTAGCTTGATATGACATGTATGTAATCCATGCGGCATATTACACAATAATCATTCTTGCACAATTCTGGCCGTAATGCTTGCGGTAAAATTCCCCACAAACCCCAATTTGGTAGCACTTTCTTCTAAATTGTTTATTAAAATATTTAAAAATTTATGTGCATCTAAAATGCCATCTATAAAAACGAGATTTCTAGTGCTGTTTGCAACCATAGACCCCCATAACATCAAGGAACCACCGCAGTACTTTACAGTAGGGCGTAAATTTGTAGTATTCATTTCTGAATTCGGTTTTCTTCAGGCATAACGGCCTCTATCCGAACCGAATATATTGATAATATATTAAAAATTATTTCTACCAAATTGGGGTTTGTGGGGAATTTTTATTTATAGCAAGACAACGACCGCAAGCATTACGGCCAGAATTGTGCAAGAATAATTATTGTATAATATGCCTCATGGATTACATACATGTCATACATCCCCATAATGTCTGGACATTAACCTCATCGAATATTTGTAGGCTGAAATTCACAGGACATTAAAAAAGTACTTCGAAAGACATAGTACAACAAAAGATTTTAGAAGTATGGAATTCTATCGAATCTAAAATAACTGAAAAGCTAGTGCACAGCATGCGACAACGTCGAAAAAACGTAATATTAATATAAAATAAGGTGCGTATAGGTAATTAATGCCGATGGAATACTTTCGTGACCCTGCTTCAGTACATCTGTGCAATGAATGTTTCATAACTTCTACAAATCTAACATGTATATTTTATTCTTTAGGTATATCTTTTTTTACGGGTGGACAAACCAAGCTTTTGTTGGACAAATGTGGGCGAACGAATGCCATCATTATTATATAAAAATTCGCAATTGGGGGTGCCAACTTCACAGACCTCGAATCGTCGTCTCATTTCGTCCTCGAGACTCTATATGTAAATATGTATATGTACATACTGTATTGTACAGGGTGATTCTGAAGCGACGCCTGTCAAAGAGATACCGGCTGGCACCATGCCGCACCAAATTTTATGGCTTTCGACCCTCGAAGGATTTGGAATACCATTAAAAGTGGAAAAATCCAAGTTCCATATGTCTCATCAGATCTCTGCGAAAACGGTGCCAATCGATTCGCTATGTTTCGCCGATGAAACTAACACCAAGAACAACGTAATTCGGAGCATAATGAAGGAAATTAGATGAAAAATTCGTTTGCATAATTTCAATTTATCTTCGTTAAAAATAGCCCGATTTACATGACATTTGGTATGATTTTCATTGGAAAAACGTAAGGAAGCCATCGGTGTCATTTCCATAGAGATACGATAAAGAATAATCAATCTGATTTTTCTGAAACAGGTATACCGACCTTAGAATAGACCCTTTCAAGTGCTCGAACCCAGTGGGTCCTTTAACGCGGGACCGGAGGTCTCCTCGCCGCGGAGACGGGCCGCGATTCACCGTCGCGATTTCGCCGCCGCGGCGAAATCGTGTCTTGGAAATCCTACCTTTAGAGACAGCGAGTTCGGCCTCATATTTCTACGTCGACTCCATCCACATGTTTTTTCCACGATCCACCGCAGTGGTGTATTGTGTGCTACCTGTTCGATGTATATTATCGATCATTGAAACGATTGGCAAGACACGATCGCGATATATGTTCGCGAAAAGTATACGAATTCCTCGAAATACCAGGCTAATAAAGGATATCATAAATACTATTACTACCTTCTCTCTCTAATTGTTTTTCTTTCAATCTCTCTGATCTACGCACTACCTGTTCCTGCGTTTCTACTGCTTTGTTTGGCCTTTGTTCCAGCTGATCACATTGTACATTTATATCCTTATCGCTACATTCTCTTATTTGGTTGCTGTGCCGTTTCCAAATTATGTCCGGTTCAACCTCGACCCTAAACGTGACGCCAGGTATTATTTCTTCTATTACCCGTGCTTTTATCCATGATTCTTTCCCTTTCCTCCTATAATCTGTAACCATTACCGTGTTGCCTATGTCAAAATTTATCGCTCTGGCTCCTTTGTGATTTCGCACTTGTCTTTTCTGGACCATATACATTGTGTCTTTGATTTCTCTAGGCCTTAACAATGAAAAACGTGTTCGTAATTCGCGCCCTACAAATAACTTCGCTGGCGTTTGAAGTGTCGCGCTATGTGGTGTTGAGCGATAGTCCACTAAAAATTGTTTGATCGCATCATTTAAATTAAGTCCATTATTCATTATGCATTTTACCTTACGCTTTACAGCTCCATTAGTTGCAGGGCAGTGAGGCGGGCTTGTACTATGGCGTATATCGCCTTGTTTCATGAGTTTACGAAATTTTTGACCGACAAATGATTGAAAGTTGTCTGTAACGACATGCGCTGGGTAACCAAATGGCGAAAATAATTCTTTAAATACTTGTACCGTTTCATTTTCGGTCATATTGTGCATAATGAAAGCTTCGGGCCATTTCGAGTGACTGTCAATTATGAGCAGTATCATTTTATGATGCCAAGGCCCTAAAAAATCAGCGTGAATTCTGTGCCAGGGCATTGTCGGCCAAAGCCAAGGAGTCAGTGGAATTTTGACTGGCTTTTTCTTGGTTTGCAAACATGCCATACACGATCGCGTAATCTCGGTAATGTCTTCATCCAATTTTGGCCACCATACGAATCCTCGTGCCAAACCCTTCATTTTGCTTATTCCGAAATGGCTAAAATGTAACTCTTTTAAAACTAGCTTTTGTAATTTTTCTGGTATTACTACGCGATGTCCCCATAATAAACAATTACTCTCGACTGATAAAGAATCCCTTTGTCGCCAAAATGTTTTTATCTGATTTTCTTTTGGTTTCTTTTCAGGCTACCCATCGGTACGATAAGCAATAATTTAAGACACAGTATTTTATCTTCTCGCGTATTTCTTTGTACCATTTTCCAATTTAAAATCATATGATTTTATAGATTTTAGAAAAACTTCAGGGATATCTTCTAGAATTGGAAGTTTATATTTTTTCACTTCCTCACTATTTATTGGCAATCTACTTAACCAATCGGCATAATTATCTTTACCCTTGATATGCCTTATTTTATACCGGAAAGCTGACAAAAACGCTGTCCAACGCTGTAATCGAGCTGCTGCTATGGTTGGTATTGATTTTTCTCGACTAAATATTCTAGTCAAAGCCGCGATATCTGTTTACAGTAGGAATTCGTGTCCAAATAGAAATTCGTAGAATGTTTTCATATAAAAAATTATTGCAAGCCCTTCGCGATCTAACTGTGAATAATTGCGTTCACACGCGCTTAACGTACAACTCGCATATTGTATCGGCCGATCAGTATTATTGTTCTCTTTGTGTGCTAATATAGCCGAAATACCACATGGTACCGCGTCACATGTCAAGACTATTTGTTTCTTCGGATCAAAATGAACCAGCACATGCTTCGATGTTAATTCCGCTTTAATTTTTTCAAAAGATTTTTCACATTTTTCTGTCGAATTAAATCCATTTCTTTTTTTCTAAACATTCGTATACCCACACAGCACCATAACATTGCAACAACGTCTCTGCAATATTGCAGTGCAAGATTGCAATGTTGCACCATAATATTGCAGAGACGTTGCAGGTTCAGTCCTATGTCCGCCTTCGCAATATTGCGGGTGTGTATTTTTGCAATGTTGCGGCAGCATCAATTTGGCAATGATCCTGCAACTCTTCGGAAATATTGCGGTGCGAGATTGCAATGTTGAACCGTATCATTGCAGGGAAGTTGCAGGTTCACTCCTATGTCCGCCGTAGCAATATTGCAGGAGTATATTTCCGCAACGTTTCGGAAATTTTACAGAAATCATCCCACCGCAACGTTTTGGGCAGTGAGGGACGCGACGACATTAATGTTTGCAGAATCGTAATAGTATAACGCCCGTGTGACCTTTTCTCATAGAAAATATTTTTACCCCAGGGAGATTCGAACCGAGGACCTGTAGCATCGTAGACGAACACTTTACCGCCGCAGCTACAACCGCTGATTGATAAGATTGCTTACGTATTCGAACTTATAGTCCTACCGTGCAAAACTTTAAACTCAAATTATTCAAAAACGAAGGCTCATTTGACAAACGTATTAGGGATTTTTAACACTGTAGGTGCGGACTCTAACTATAACCCGGTTTCATTTTAGGTTAGGTTGGAAAGTAGTCTTTAGACTAAACCTTTGCATTTGCCTTTTCATCTCTCTTTTCTGTTGCTTGATTGTATATACGTGTGTGTGCAATAAAGACGTTTAATAATAATAATAATAAGAATTTCACACATTAAAATATGTAGTATCTACTCTATCTAAACAAATTAAATTAATTTTCAAATCTTTTCTATAATTTAAATTCGCGTACAAACGACTCTCACAATAACACTTTTTTCATATCTTCAACGGCCAACGAGAAATTCTAGCATATCCAGTTAAATGAAACATGTTGTAGAATCTACTCGACGTCATATTTCAAATTTCATCAAAGTCATAGTTGCTTCAGAATATTGCTGTACTGTTTCTACAATATTTCCACTACAGTATTGCACGGCAATATGTAGGCAATTTTGCTGGGTCGTTGCCACTGAAACATTGCACATCGATGTGCGCGCAATATTGCCGAAATATTGTAGGATCGTTGCCAGTGGAACATTGCACGTCGATGTGCGCGCAATATTGCAGAAATATCGAAGAATCGTTGCCAATGGAACATTGCACGGCAACGTTCTCGCAATATTGTTGCAATATTGTAGGATCGTTGCCAATGGAACATTGCACGGCAACATTCTTGCAATATTGCTGCAATATTGTAGGATCATTGCCACTCCAATAATGCACGGCAATATTGCAGGAACGTTCCCACAATTTTGCAATGCAACCTGCAACAACGCAATATTGCAGCAACGTTCGTGCAATACAGCTGCAACGAAGTGTGCGGTATGGGTAATGGTTTCAATTTTTCTGCTAAATTTGGTAGAAATTTAGAGTAATAGTTTATTGATCCAAGGAAACTACGCAGTTGTGGAACGTCTTTAAGTCGGGGTGCTTTTTGTACGCATTCAATTTTTTTATCTATCAGATAAATGCTATTTTTATCGATTTTGTGCCCTAAATATTTAATCTCTTTTTGCAAAAATTTGCATTTCGTTTTATTTACTTTCAATCCTGCATCATTTAATCTTCGCAACTCTTCATATAGACGCTCGAAATGTATATTCTCTGTCGGTCCAGTTACTACGATATCGTCGATTAGCACTGCCACTCCTGCTATGCCCATTAAGAATGTTGTTATTTTTCTTTTAAATGATCCTGATCCCGTAGTTACACCGTATAACATTCTTAAATATTTAAATAACCCTATGAGTGTAGAGATAACTAAAATTTCTTGAGACTCTGTATCAAGCGGTATTTGTAAAAAAGCTTCGGAGAAATCAATTATTGTGTATTTTTCACCCCCTGCCAAGATAGAAAATATATCTTCCGTTCTAGCTAATGGGAAATGATCTATTACTAAATGTTGATTCACTGTAATTTTGTAATTGCCTACTATTCGTAACGATCCATCCTTTTTCCAAGTGCCGTGTTTCCCTTTTCTAACTACCATTTCTGTCTCTTATGTAAACTCTTCTGGAGTCGAGGTTGGAGCACGGGCAGGAACGTGGTGCTTTCTGACGCGCGGGCAGGAGTGTGGTGCTTTCTGGCGCGCCACACCTTTTCGAACGCGCCATGCAAAAGCGTAGGTGAAAAAATTTGACCTGCATTACGCGCTATCAGAAGACTAACCCCTTTCTTCAAAACATCTTGAACATTACATCTCTTCATCATTTATATTACATATAACATCACTTGCATACCTATGTGTATTTATTGTCTATCAATATTATTTTTTATATTAAAACAGGCAATGCCATGGTAATTATTGCCACCAATAGTAATAATTATGATCGTTACAACAGTGAATGTGTTATCTGCAATTTCATTTGCCATCGCATTGCCGGGGAAACATTTGGACATTTTTTTAATGTACCCTTGTAAAATTTTACAGTCGTTATAACTGAGTCATAAACCATTTCCATAATTTGTAGCACCTCCAGGTCAATCAAATGTAGCTTCGTAAAAACAGATGTTACAGTGTGCCCTACAGTAACAGTATTTATGACATCCATCCTCTATTAGCCAGGTATATCGAGGAATTCGTATACTTTTCGCGAACATATATCGCGATCGTGTCTTGCCAATCGTTTCAATGATCGATAATATACAGTAATTCGTCCTTCCAGTTCCTTGCCCTTCCACCTCCAAGTCACCCTCTTCCATCTCCCTCCCCCTCCTGCTCCTCATGACCTTTGTTTTACCAACATTCACTTGTAACCCCTTCCCATCCACGTATCATTCCAACTTTCCCATCAAACTTTTCATTCCTTCCTCGTCCTCTGCTAGCACCGCCACGTTGACCGCGTACGCTAATGCGTACACGTTTCCCTCCCCCAACTTCACCCCTCCCCATCCTCCCCTTTTCAGCTCATCATCTAGGTCCGCGATTAACAGCGTAAAAAGGCTCGGGCTCAGCGGGCACCCCTGCCTCACCCCTCTCGCAGTCCAAAACCTATCCCCCTCTTCTCCCCCCACCCGCACCCTACATATCGTTTCCCTCAGCACCTCCTCACACCTCACCACTAGCTGTTCTCTCACTCCCCTCCCCCTCATTGCCCCCACTAAAACCTTCCTGTCCACCGAGTCAAACGCGGCCTTCATGTCTATAAATAGCACCACCATGTTTTTCCCCTTCCTTTCCACCTGCCTGTTAATCAGGTAATTTAACACATACACATTATCAATGCATCCCACCCCCCGCCTAAACCCCGTTTGACTCGGTGGCAGCAATCCTCTCTCCTCTACCTCCACCCTCAGCCTTTTCGCTAACACAGACGCATACACTTTGTATGTCGTCTGTGCTAGGGTTATTCCTCTATAGTCTTCCACCTTTCCCCCTCCCCCCTTTTTCATCACCGGGACTACCACTCCCTCCTTCCATCCTTCCGGCCACCCTTCCCCCCTCCACACTCTATTGCACAACCCCCAGTGCCATTCCTCCACTTCTACACCTCCGTACTTCCACACCTCGTTCGGGATCCCGTCCCTTCCTCCCGTCTTCCCGTCCTTTATATTCCTTATCACCTTTCCTATCTCTTCCCTCCGTATCTCTGCCTCTCCATCATCCCACCTCCTCGTCTCTCCACCCCTTCTCACTCTCCATTCCACTCCCCCTAGCAAACCTCTAAAATATTCGTCCCAATCTCCCATTGCTATCCCTTCATTAACTCTCCCTTTCCTTTTCCTTCCCCTATTAACCACCTTCCAAACCTCCCCCTCTGTTCTTACCCCTTCCACCTCCTTCATCCACCTCCTTGCTCCTTTTTTCCTCGCACAACCTCCCATACTCCCTCTTCAACTCCTTATATTTTCTCCCATCCCCTCCTTCCCTCCTCCATTTTCTCAGTTCTCTCCTCACCTTCATTTTCCCCTCTCTACACTCCGAATCCCACCACCCTCCCCCTTTTCCTTCTTCCCCCCTTTCCCCATCTGACCCATCGCTCCTTTTATCCTTTCCCGCAGCTCACTCCATTCCTCCTCCACTTTTCTCTCCCCCTCGCCCCTTTTTCCAAACTTGATGATAAATTCCATCTTTCCCTCTACCGTCCAATTTCCTCTGCCTTCCTTTTCTCCTCCCTTATTCCCCCTCCCCCCTCCTCCCACCCCTCCCCTCTCAGCCACACCACCACCGGATGGTGGTCCGACTCTATCCTATCCCCTACCTCCATCTTCTCCACCTTCTCCCTTGTAGCCTCATTCCCTAGCACACAATCTATTACTGTGTTCCCCGCCCCCTGTGAAGGTCCACTCCCCCTCCTCGTCCCTCTCTATATTCCCATTCTTTATCCCCCATCCAATTTCCCCTAGGTGCCTGCACAATCTCCTCCCTTCCCCATTTACCTCCTGATCCTTGGATCTCCTATCCCCCTCCCCCTTCCTCTCATCCTCCTCACCTTCCCATGCTTCTCCCCCTTCCTCCCCCGTACGCGCGTTAAAATCCCCCCTATAACTACCCTCACCCCCCCTTCCCTCTCCTCCACCAATTCCCCTAGCTCCTCTAGTTTCTCCTTCAAGTCTTCGTTAACATAAACCCCTACTATCTTTCACCAGCCCCCCTCCCAATTTTCACCTTCTTCGCCATTATCCTCCCCTCCCTCCTCCCCCCCCTTCTCCCAGATCCAACCCCTTTCTCACACCGATTAACATTCCCCCTATCGCTCTCCCCATCTTCTTTTCCCTCCTGGCCCATTGCTTCTCCCATACATATCCCCTGGGCAGCTTCCTTTCCACTTACTCCCAATCTTTCTCCTCGACCCAGGTCTCACTCATAATCATGACGTCCCATTCCATCAGTCCCCTCCAGAATTCTTCATCCTTCCTCCTCACTCCCGCCACATTCCAGAAAGCCACCTTCCAAATCCCCCCCTTTTCTTGTTATTATTATTATTATTATCATCAACGGGAAACCCCTTTAGTATACAATAGTTTACATAAATAGCATAGTAACTAAAATTAAATACAATAAATTCTTTCCCCCTTTTCTTTCCCACCTTCCCTCCCCCTTCCCACTTCACTCGTTTCCCTGCTCCTCACACCATTTCTCCCTTATTTCGTCCCACCTCCTTACCTTCCCATCGACCCACATCTTCATGTATCCCACCTGCACTCTCCTTCCCCTCTCTTTCTCCCTTTGAGCCTCCCTCTCGATCCTCCACCTCGCCCTCCTTTCCTCCTCTGTGAGGACGTCCTCCACCCTTTCTCTTCTTCCTCTTAATTTGCTTTTCGCCTCCATTACTTTCCTCTTTTTTTCTCTTCCCTCCAGACTCACCAGCGCCATTCCCCCTCCTTCCCTTCCTGTCTCTCTTATTCTTCCCACCTCCTCTATTCCCTCCACCCCCAGCCCCATCCTTTTCCAAAGCCTCCCCACTTCCGCCTTCACGTCACTACCTCCCACCCCAACCCCCTTACCACCACGTTATTTCTTCTCCTCTCTCTCTCCTTCTTGTCCTGTATCACCTCATCCATCCTTCTCTCTCTCTCTCTCTCTCTCTTCCATCTTTCCCAACTTTTCTACCAACCCTTCCCTCCTTACCCTCCCCCCCCCCTCATCTCCTCCTCCCACCTCCTCCTCTCCCCTCTTCACTCTTTTTCCATCCTTCTTCTATCCTCCCTCTCCTTTTCCATTTCCTCCCTATCCTTCCTTATTTTCTCCCTAAAGGTAGGATTTCCTAGACACGATTCGCCGCGGCGGCGGATCGCGGCGGCCGAATCCTAAGCACCGCTCTTATGGAGAAGCGTGTATCCGTTTTCCTAGGCGCGTTTTCCAACCGCTCTGTCAGTGTGTCTGTCTCGGCAGCTATCTAGACTACTCGAGACGCAACACAATGGGATGAGTGTCTGTTTCCCGCCATTATGGCGGAATCTCCTGGCGGGCGACTAATCGCGGCGGCCAAAACCTTGACTGCTCCAAACTGAGTCTAGCGGAGACCGCCGCGCGATCCATTTCCACAGTGGGACAGGATCCCAAGAAATAAGGAAACTAGTTGAAATCCAAAAGTTATGGGATTATGTTTTCTTTATATATTTCTTGTAAACTAATAACATAAGCACATAAAAAAGGGAAAAATATCATGGCGGCTACTTCTGATCTATGTGTAAACACGTGTCAAAGTTTGTATGTTTTATTTTGTGCAAAATTTTAAATCGAAGCTTTTGAATTTCGGTGAAATAAAAGAAAAATATTTTGGGAACCAAAATGAGTAATATCTTTTCCGATAAGCAGTAGCAAATAATTAGTTACATATAGTTTTTCCATAAGAAACCCATAGAAAAAATATCAGCAATTGTCGGCCTTTTAGTTACCTTCCGGGAACTTCCAAGCAAATTTCTTTTTTGTTTTATAATCAACATATATTTGTCTTTGCAACTGCAAACACAAGATTCGGCAATATTTGCCAATCATGGAGTAATTACTTGTATTCCATGTCGCACACTGGGGCAGAATCCCAATACATAGGGGAAAAATGCAAGATCCCATTTTTAACGCTAAAAATGACGAACATTATGAAGGAAGTTCATAAAGGAAGAGTTAACATACAACTCATACGAAGGTTCGACGTTACCTAAAAAAACGTCAATAATTCCAATAAATCTAAAAGAATTTGATAAATATACATACTATGGAATGTGGAGAAAAAATTGTAAACCTGTATCCATGTTATCCCGGTACCAATATACTAAATAAATAGGTACTGTTCACAAAGTGTTAATACATTCCTACGAAATTATTCAATATTTGGGCAACCTGCCACTCGGCTAATTGGGAGAAGGGACCCAACACACCAGATATAAAGATTTTAAAAAGTATAGAAAAGATTGTATGTACGCACAAAATAGTCACATTGCAATACAAGCGAAGAAGTTTTAAACCTTTTATCGACTTCTTGAGATCCAGTAGTAGATAGTTTTCAAGGTATCTTCGCCAAAAAAAAGACCAAGAACTTTTTTTTATAAAGTAGCTTGATATGATTTGGTATTTTAATTGAAAAAAATGGTATGTTGAATTTTTTTCTATACTCTTGAGATTGACGCCCATTGTGCGTGTGTTTTATGGAAATCTATCGAATCTAAAATAACTGAAAAGCTAGTGCACAGCATGCGACAACATCAAAAAAACGTAATATTAATATAAAATAAGGTACTTACGTATAGGTAATTAATGCCGATGGAATACTTTCGTGACCCTACTTTAGTACATCTGTGCAATGAATCTTTCATAACTTCTATAAATCTAACATGTATATTTTTATTGTTTACAGTTTTATTCTTTATGTATATCTTTTTTTTACGGGTGGACAAACCAAACTTTTGTTGGACAAATGTCGACAAACGAATGGCATCATTATTTTATAAAAATTCGCAATTGGGGGGTGCCAACTTCACAGACCTCGAATCGTCGTCTCATTTCGTCCTCGAGACTATATGTACACATACCTACTGTATTGTACAGGGTGCTTCTGGAGCGACGCCTGTCAAAGAGATTACGGCTGGGATACCGGCTGGCACCACGTGGCCAGGTCAACCCCCCGTGATGCCGCACCGAATTTTATGGCTTTCGACCCTTAGAGGATTTGGAATACCATTAAAAGTGGAAAAATCCAGTTCCATATTTCTCATCAGATCTCTGCGAAAACGGTGCCAATCGATTCGCTATGTTTCGCCGATGAAACTAACACCAAGAACGACGTAATTCGGAGCATAATGAAGGAAATTAAATGAAAAATTCGTTTGCATAATTTGAAGCTATCTTCGTTAAGAATAGCCCGATTTACATGACATTTGGTATGATTTTCATCGAAAAAACGTAAGGAAGCCTTCGGAGTCACTTCCGCAGAGATACGATGAAGAATAAACAATCTGGAATTTCTGAAACAGGTATACCGACCGTTAGAATAGACCCTTTCAAGTTCTCGAACCCAACTGGGTCCCTTAACACGGTACCGGAGGTACCGCGATCCGCCGCCGCGGCAAATCGTGTCTAGGAAATCCTACCTTAAGCTCTTTTCTTTCCTCTCTGTCCCTTTTCATATCCTCCCTCATCCTCCTCATCTCCAACATCATTTCTCTCATCATCCCTACCATTCCTTCCCCCCCTCCTCTCCTTCTTTCACCTCCTGCTTTCCGCCTTTCTCCAGCGACCTCCTTGTCTTCCCGCTCCTCTTAAACCCTCCCTTCCCCTCCAACAATTCCTCTGTCTCCTCCTATCTCTCCCTCTTTTTTCCCCAATAGTTTTCCAAACTCCCCACACTGCTCCCTACACTACTTGTGCTGTCCCTCCTCTTTCTATCCTCACTCTGTAACCCCCCCTTCCTTTTCTCACCCTCCTTTCCCTCCTCCATCCTTCCTGTACCTGCTCCCACCCTTCCCCTGGCCTATTACGCCTTTTCACCCTCTTTCTCTACTTCTCTCTTCTCGCACCTTCTTCCTTTTCCTTCCTACCTCGCGCCTTATCCCCCACTTGAATTTCCCGTCTTTTCGGTCTTCTGTCCTACTTCTCTCCTCTCCCGCAATGTGTCGCCACTTACCTCTTACCGCTCTTCACTTTCCTTCCCGCCTTCTTTCACCTACCGGCACACCTAACCTCTAACCTCCCCCTATCTCTCCTGTATCTCTGACCCACCCTACAGCCTGCCCTTTCCCTATACCCCTCGCCTCTTCCTCACTACCCCAACTCTCTTTCACATCCACTCTCCAGCCCTTCCTCACCACCTCACTCGCCTTTCTTTCGCACAATCCCCCGCTCACTCTCACACAGAACTGCCAAGCTCGCGACCGGAAACGGAAGTCCCAGTGATAATTAAGTAATTGTATTAATTATTTATATCACATATTTTCCATGTTCACATATGTTCCCTCAGAGGTTGCCTGTAGAATCTAAGACTGTTTTCCGTCTGTTCGCATTTCAAGAACGCTCCGCTTAGAATGCGAGTGAAAATATATAAGTCCGTATTCCGTGCAAATGTCGTAGGAACGATCCCGAGCGCCGTTCCTGCGACATTCGCACATAATCCGGATTTACGCGGAACGTTCCTGAATTGCGAACACACGAAATAGGTACAGTCTTAGATTCCATAGGCAACCATCACGGGAATATATGCGAACGTGGACAGTATGTGATATAAATAATTAATACAATTACTTAACTAGCACAATAGGGTTTAAACAAAGTGTTAAACTGTATACAGCAACAAAAGATATTTGTGAAGAAGTATTAGATATCCCAATTACTGCCAGTATCCCTACTGTTGCCATTTAATTTATTGTACTTAATAAAAACGTCCCGCGATGTCGAGTGTAAATTTAAAGCCCGTATTATTTACGAATGGCACCGTGCGACGTTCCTGCGACATTCGTAAATAATACGGTCTTATAAATTTACACTCGACATCGCGGGACGTTTTTATTAAGTACAATAAATTAAATGGCAAGAGTGGGGACACTGACAGTAATTGAGACATGTAACATTTCTTGTTTACAAATATCTTTTGTTGCTGTATATAGTTTATGAGTTTGTTTAAACCCTATTGTGCTAGTTAAGTAATTGTATTAATTACTTACATCATATATTGTCCACGTCCACATATATTCCCTTGGAGGTTACCTGTGGAATCTAAGACTGTATTCACTCTGTTCGCATTTCAGGAACGTGTTGTACCAAGGCGCCTGGGGTCGAGATTCCGACTGAGAATCTCGGGTCTGCTCCTGGCCGTCCTTCACGGCCGTCGTCTAACGGGCTTCGACGGTTCGGGTGAGAATGCCGGGATGGAAGGATTCGGTTTGAAACCGAAGGTAGGGGATCGTTGCGGGTTAAAGAGTTGGAACTCACCGTAAGGTTAAACAAGTTTATTCTGTCCCGATCTGGGTGACAGGCTTTACGCGTACGGTCTCGATTGTGTGCTGATTACAAAGACCCCGTCCTCTTGTTTGTGGGAGTTCTTATAGCTAATTAGGGGCGAAGCGGGGACCAGAGGGGTCACCGCCTTTGGAGTACTTTTCGGCGTTTTCGTAAGAACGCTGATAGTGCTCGCGGATCGCTGTCCGCTCTTTGGTGCTTGCGCATGATATCGGAATGCGCAGCGGTTGTAACTTCCGGTCGTTGGCTGGGTTACAACAAACGTTCCGCATAAATCCGTATTATGTGCGAATACCGTTAAGGAACTAGTTTCTGATCAGTTTAGAGGGCTTCCCGCTTTAATATTTATTTTTAACCTACTAAAACTTTCAACCATAGACTTTTTTTTATACTAAAAGATGAATTAAGGTTTACACTGTGACGTCCCGGCCCCACCACGGGAGCGCGACTTAGTGTTCGCCAGCGCCACCAGAGCTCTAATCTTCCTAAATCTTTCTCACAAGTCCTAACTTCCAATCTCATTCGTATATATACAAGTTCCGAATTATCTCCTCTTAACCCCCGTGTGTGTCTAGGGCAGGAGCCGTCAGCTATAGCCCTACTGATGAGTCTGGCTGGCGGTCCCAAGACGAAACACACCTCTTCTTTTCCTCCACGATCCCTCAAAGCCAATCCACCCACCCCGCATAGTTACTCCATAGTGGCGTTAACCGGCCGGCCTTAGGGTTTAGGTTGCGTCGTAGGCGAAGGGGCAAGAACTCCCTTTTCGTTCAGAACGTTCCGGCAATTCGGGACGTGACAACACGTTGAGGAAAAATTTTAAAAAGTTGAAAATAAGTATAATTTAATTATTTATAAGGTACGGAAGAATAAGATGACTAGGAACTAGTTTTTGATCATCTGAAAATACATTGGAACTAATTTCTTATCAGGTAACGAACTAATATTTGATCAGATACTAACACTAATTAAAAAGAAAGTACCAAATAAACTTATTTTTAGTATTAAACCATCTAAATTTAATTTTTTTTATAATTTTATAATGTCCTAACCTAATTTTTATTCAGGTGATCAAAAATTGGTTCCATAAGAAAAAAGTGGAACTAAATAATTATCACTGACTTTTAAAGCAGAATGGTACATATAATACTAAAATTCTTCCGCTACATTTTAAAGTAAACTATTGTAAGCAAAATGTATGAAAATAACCTTTAATACCGCAATAACCAGTAAAGAAATCGGCTGTGGCGTCGATAGTGATCTCTTAGTTCGAACAGTAAGAGATGGCGTTCAACAGAGGCTTCCTTCAAGTGAGCTACCTTACACATTTATTTTCACAAAAATTAACAATACTAACTGCTTTCACAGACAACACGTATATTTTTGAATTATCAATTTTTATGTTAGTAATTATTTCAAACAATTATTTAATGACATAAACTGAAAAGAACGATTTATTTCATGAACTGATAAAAAATTAGTGCCTGATAAAGAGCTAGTTCCTTTACGGTACGGAACTTATATATTTTCACTCGCCTTCCTACGCGGAGCGTTCCTAAAATGCGGACACACGGAATACAGTCTTAGATTCCACAGGCAACCTCCGAGGGTATATTTATGAACGTGGACAATATGTGATATAAGTAATTTATGCAATTACTTAATTATCACTATAGTGTTTAAACAAACTCGTTCACTGTATACAACAACAAAAGGTATTTGTAAAGAAGTGTTACATGTCCCATTTACTGCCAGTGTTCCTATTATTGCCAATTTAATTTATTATACCTAATAAAATCATCCCCCAATGTCGAGTGCAAATTTATAAGTTCGAATTACGTCCGAATGTTGCCGGAACGGTGCTGAGCACAATGTGCGCAATATTCCGCGAATATTGTGTGCACAATATTTCGGGAGTATTGCACCGTATGATGTGCGCAATATTCCACGAGTATTGTGTGCGCAATATTCCGAGAGTATTGTACCGCATGATGTGCGCAATATTCCGTGAGTATTGTGTGCGCAATATGCCGGGAGTATTGTACCACATGATGTGCGCAATATTCCGCGAGTATTGTACCACATGATGTGCGCAATATTCCGCGAGTATTGTACCACATGATGTCCGCAATATTCCGCGAGTATTGTGTGCGGAATAGTCCAGAAACATTGCACAAACGTGTCCATTGCATTATTCCACGGCAATGTTTCCACAATGTTGCAGTAAAATTGCAAGGCAACCTGCAACCAAACAGTAACATTGAAATGTGTAGGAACATTTCTGCAACGTTCCTGCAACAAAGTGTGCTGTAGGGGTAGCTTGAACCGATCCGAATCGAGCCGAACCGCTCCGACTCGTAATTTATGGAGAGGAACGGCAATCTCTCCATAACTTAACTCGACCGTATTGCAGATCGGTCAACCGACCAGACGGCGAACTGGTCAGGCCTTCGGAAGGTATCGTTTGGTTACGTTAAATGTACGGTCTGAGATTCCCGGTCGCGAGGAATCGATCTGGAGTTTCGGTTCCCTTTCACAACCTCTCACTGTTACGGTCACAATATCGGTCCCTTTTCGCTTCAGTTACTCGTCGCTAGACCGGTCTTGACCGGTCTAAATTGTGGTTACTGTTTCGGTCTCGACTCCCTGAATTTTCAATGTATCTATCGTCTTCTATTCGTATAATTCTTCCAATGTATAATCAAACAATACAATTGGAAGCGAAGATACTTTATGCGGCCACTTCATTAATGAAAACTGCTATAATGTTATAATTAAATTTAATATTAACTGTAATATTATATATACGTTATTAGTGGGATGTAAAAGTAAAATTGATTTACAATCATTTAAAATTCATATGCAAATCAGAAGCTTCGACAAGGTTATCGGCATCAATGCGATTCTGCGTCATTTCAATAACATATATATATATATATATATATATTTTGCAAAGACATTGTAAATCTTCAGGCATTATTTATTTTTCGTGTGGTTTCCAAAATAGTCTAATAAGATTACACTTCAGGTAATGCATGTACGAATGTGCTGTTATCATACTGGTTCATGCACGTCACTGATTAGTTTTAAGGCTGCCGTCTCACCGAGCGTTGAATGTGTGCGTACGCTCACACAAGCTAGGAAAAGCGTGTACGTATACGCGATGTAGTAAACAATCCGTTTCAACCAACTTGCGTCCTGGAATCGACAAGAAGGAAGCTTTTGCGGGTATAGTTGCCTCCAGTAGACATCCGTGCAGACGAGTCTGGTGGGTTTGAACGCTAATAAGCACCGTACGTTGAAATAATAATGAATTTATGACTCGTGTACTGAGACAGACTCGAGAAATGACAGAATTATGCTTCAAGGATTCTCCGTCACCGGTGTTGATGGTATATTCGCGCCATGTACCATCAGAATCGGTGGAAGACCAAGCTAGCCGATAAATGTAGGAAAGACATAGGCCGGTATTCATAGACGCTACTTATTCTTAAGCAAATGCTTAGCCATTCGGCATCCTTTACTAGCTACTTGGTTAGTAGAGGATACCGCATGCTTAAGCATTTGCTTAAGAATAAATAGCGACTATGAATATACCGACCATAGTTGCCGAGACGTATCGAGAGTCGAATCGCACTGTTGCCGCATTTCCCCTATTACTATTTTGTCGTCACGGAGGCTTGAATGAATCACGGCGAAGCGGCTGGAGAACAGAGACGGGCAAAAATAATATCTGGATAAACTCAAATAAAAGATGCTACAGTATTGTCTCATTACGGGCTCGGTTTGGTGTACACGATGTGGACTTTTCGCTACACCACTTCTGTCTCACTCTTGTCCGGCGAAGGCGAGAACGAGATGGAACGAGAGCGAGCGAGAGGCACTGATAGCGAGCGAGGGCGGTACGAGACAGACGACGGGATGATGTTTTGTCTCGCTCCGCCTTTCGGATGCCTGACACTCCGTCCTTTGCGTTGGTGCCCGTCGCGCAGGCAAAGCGTTCCATCTCGCTCCTCCCTTCGGTCAGAAAGAAGTGAGAAACGAACACTCGGAATTAGGACTCTGTTTACGATACGGGCTCAACGCTGGTCCCGACCAGCGAGGACTTGGGCTGTTCGGTGGCAGCTTGTAATCTCGTTGGGAGAGGCATACAGTGTTGATAAAATGTAAAACGTGATGGTTTCAGTATTCAGTAACATACTGCTGTGATTTTCCATATTAACCTCTTGGGCACGGCTGACTTTTACGCGGGGCTGTTTCTCTGTACGGCAGAGTTCAACGCAAATTACGTGTAAACGATACAGTGAGCCACTATAGTGGCGTGTCGTTCAGAAAGATAACATCCGCGAAAGCCACCAGAGTGATGCGTCGTGCCTCAGAGGTCAAAATGAATTCAAATACGATATAAATCGGATTATTTCTAGAACTGTACTAAATAATTAAATATAAATGCGTAACATTTCTAATCTAATAATGCTAAAAATAATCCGATTTATACCGTGTTTAAATTCATTTTCGTCTGGAAAATCTCAGCAGTATGTTACTGAAACGTTCATGCCGATACGATAGAAAATGTGAACGTTTTACTTCCTATTAAAACAAACAAAATAAACAATCATTGAACAATCATATCATTATATTTTTTCACAAGAGAATATAAATATTGCCCTCACTGCATATGTTACATTTCGCTCATTTGCTGCAACTACGACATTTATAAATCAAAATTCACGATTTTTGGGGAAAGGAGTTTTGTTGACGGGAAAAGTTTTGTTAGACAACAACCGCTTTTTCTATACTAATTACTCAAAAACTGCAAATTTTTAATTGTGTCCTTGTTACAGCCAATGAGCGATTTCATTACGATCGATCTGACAAAATTGTAGGAAGACCGTCAATGGAGAAGAGGAAGTACACAAAATGAGAGAAGATAATAAGAATTGCGAAGTGTAGAAGAGATATTGATACCCAAATAAGTATTGTTTCATTGATATGTTTCCTAACTTCACTACCCAACCTCTCTATCTTTCATTATTACCATCCTCCGTCACGTTCAGCGAGGCTCTGACACTAGACGTAGCTCTCGTGCCGTATTTCTTCAAGACATCTCGATAGAGAACTGTGGCAACAGCGCGGCAGAGACAGGGAGAACAGAAAATATGGCAACTATGCAATGTGGCAATCTACATAGAGTACCTGGAGATGTCACCTCTGTAAAAGTTCTTTTTATCGACCGCAGTAGTTTCATTAGCGTCCGTCTGTTTACAAGGGACGCTTCGATCGATTCGGACCATAACAAACTTGAGACGGCAGCCGTAATGACTTTTACCTTTGATGCAATTTTAGGTACGTACTGCCTTGCTTAAATAATTGAAAGCTGTCTAAACTTTACATAAATAATAATCTAAATATGGCTTTAAGAAACCATGTTATTAATGGAAACTGCCAAAATGGACTTCAAATTCGGTAATAGAGGTTTTATGTGTTTGCAAAAAAAATATAACACATAAACTATTTATATGTATGAAAAGAGATTATCCAGAGGTATTTCAGCGTATATTTAAAAAATACAAAAACTTAATTTTAAGGATTGGTGGTGGGGGTAACTTGAAAAATATGGATTTTTTGAAAATTATTTTCACGCGGTTTTGTAGATATAAAATAAGGATGCAAGTTTTGTTTAAACTTCTTTTCGATATCTCTCACCGTTCTCGAGGTATTCCACGTAAAAGAAAATTCTGAATTTTTTCAAGGGTTGATTTCACCTCTAAAAATTGCATTATGGCACCAACAAAAAGTAGGGTTGTGTTACGGATGAACTACTCTAAGTAGAGTAGTTCATCCGTACTCTAAGTAGAGTAGTTCATCCGTGCAAGTGCACACCGAGTTTCATAATTTTCTGAATTTTCGGGTTGCCGAACGTCCCTTGTTAGTAATGAAAATACAACAGCAATATTGGGAAGGATACTAAAAGGTTGGTGTCAATACATTTCACTATTTTATCATAAGCCATAATATTGGCGTACAATTGAAACTTCATTTAATTTTGATGTTTTATTTTAAGAATGCGATACAAAAGATGAACTAAATAAGACATATTACTTGTGCGTTTTATACGCCGCTCAGCACGTTGGCTCAACTCGTACGTAGCGAAAAGAACAAAAGAATGCACGTAGGCTACATTGAAGCGGGAAACGAGTGCTGATTTGAACTTCTATTCACAACAAATTTACTTCAAGATAGGTACCTACATATATTCAAACGGTTCTACTTGTGTACAGTATATGAAACTGGGCAGTAAAATGTTGGTAATTCGACTATAGTGCACATGAGTTCTGCATCAGTACTGCGGATGTTTATGCATGTATAATATGTCGTAATATGCAACATATATGCAACACTTATGCATCTTATATGCAACATATATGCAAAATACAAAGTGAGTCATCCAAAGTTGAAACCTGAAATATTTCTTGGAAATTGCTAATTGTAGCTAACAATGTTTCACACAAAAGTATCTATAGGACATTCAACATTTTATTATTGTATTTAGGTATTATAGTTCAAATTGCAGTATATTACAATAGTTTTCTCGATGTTATTTACAGTAAATTGGTGCCTCTTATCAGTTAAAATTAGTTTATAGGCCGAAAACGAGCGTTCTACGTCACACGACGTTATTGGAGCATATTTAAACATACACCAATGATGTGGCGGAATCTCCTGTGGCCCTTGAACATTTGCACCTTTTAAAATGTCACTTACTTTTGATAATAGATTAAAATTAGTATTACGTTTCAATACGGCTCGCAATTTTTTTTTGATCTGAAAAAACGGAAATGAATGTCTAAAGTGCTTAAATTTATAAATTTTTGTTGTGTGTTTATTTTTTTAGAACGAATTCATGTCTAACCTTTTTCCCACAATTACCAGGTATATTTTCTAAATTCTCAACAACACCACTAACTAAATCTATTGATTCAGTTAAGGGTAATCCTACTGTTTCTAATTTTTTCATGGCCTCTGGCAGTATTTGAAAATGTGTTTTAATAAATGTTAAATCTTCCTGTAAATATTCATATTGCAAAGCTTCTTTTGCCGATTTAATTGACGTTGCTTCTTCTTCATCAAAAGATTCAATAATTTCATCGATTTTTTCTAGGTGTATTGCATAAAAAAACGCTGCTTCTAGCCACGTTCCCCACCTTGTTAAAACAGGTTCTGGTGGCAGTGGAACATTTTCTAATTCGTTTTTATAACGTTCCACACGTAGTGGGGCTTTTAAAAATACTTTCTTGACCGTCGCAACTAATTTATTTACTGCCGGAAATTGTGATCGTACTTCCTCTGCTATTCTGTTCAAACCGTGTACCAAACATGTTATGTGTAACATGTTTGGGTAGAAAATTTTTAAATGTTTCCCAGCTTTCAACATATATGCTGCGGCATCTGTGACTAACAGCAATATCTTCTGTTCACCTCTATTTGGCCATAATATTCTCATGGAAGAATTTACAAATCGTGCTATAGTTGCATGATTTGTTCCAGGCAACTGCTTACAAGCTAACAAAAAGGGTTGCGTTTTTTCATTTTCGCTAAGTTTACCTACAATCAAATTGGCAATGTAACGGCCAGTTGCGTCCGTTGTCTCGTCCACGGATATCCATATGTAATTGTCACCAATATTTTTACGAATCTTTTGGATGGCCAAATTATAACAATTTTCTAAGTAATTTTTTCTAAGCGTAGATTCATCTGGGATATCTTCTGTAGTATATTTTTTTAAAAAATTCCTCCACACTTTATTATTTAAGCAGCGCCAGGGCATATTAACAGCCACCATAGCTTGGCACATATCCGCATAGAAATTATTTGTTTTTGATGAAGATGATCGATTTTGTGCGTCACTGTCATTATCACTATTATCTGTAGTAACAATAGCTCTATTACACTCGTCGACATTTCTCTTGTGCACTGCAGTATCCACATGCTGTTTTACTTGTCATTTTCTTTCACATCTGATTTCCTTATCACAAGCTTTACAGTACACACTTTCTCCATCTACAACGATGTAATTGTCTTGTATACGTGTAAGCCAATTGTTTAGTTTTACACGTCTACAGTTCCTCGATTTAGGCATCTTCAATTTGATATAAATCACGCGACACTCGTGATCTAACTGACAAGAAGTTCCCTGTGACTCCGCCATCAACGTTTGTCAATTTTTTTGTGCCTATGTACAGCACGTAATGCAAAGTCAGCCGTGTATTCACAAAACATATGAGAAATATGCACGAAATATGCAAGAAATATGCAAATAATATAGAAAAAATATGCAATATGCACCAAATATGCATTATGCAAAACATATGCAATATGCATTATATGCAAAATAAAAAGTATGATTTTGGATTTCTCTAATGACAAAACAAATTTCTGTCTAGGTCCCATTGCTTTATTTTTTGCCTATAAAAATATGCATTTGCATAAACATCCGCAGCATCACATAGGAAATTGAGAACTCAACGTTACAGATCTATTAGAAAATAATTCAAGTGCAACTATACTAAATGTAAGAAGAAAAAGGGGAAATATAAAAGAAAGGGAAAGTGGAAGTGTCCGGACGTCCTTAGTGGATGAAACAATTCCATAGAATTAGGTGGCAGGAATTTATCAAGGATGTACCGGTCATGCAGGCGCAGGTCAGGAGGCGCATGCAGGAAGAATGCACTGACCGGAACATGCATCCGACACGACGACCCAGTCTATCGCACCCGACTTCCCTTTCCTTTGGCATGTAAGCGGTCCGTCCATTGGCGTATCATCTGTATTATGTGGTCCGTCCTTTACGTTCAGTGGATTTTAATTTAATCGTCAGCTGCCGGCATTAACGTTTCCGCTGACACGACGCCGCCAACGCTTTTCCTATTATCATAGATAACAACTTGTCTCCTTTCTAATGGATTTAACTTCCGACTTCTTCTTGTTGGGAGCGAGGGTAAGAAAATATGAATGAAAACATTTACGTTTCAGTATTTATTTATTTATGAGTGCGATCATTATTCTAAAGAATAAATTGCTTTTGAGAAGAAATAACCACATGATACTTATTTTGTGGAGGCCAGGAATACAGAGCAAGCTTAACAAAACTATGAAGCAAGTGGAATGATTGGGAATAGTACCCATATAGCGTATTTTAGTGCCAGTGATAAACAGTTTTAGAAATCCCATAAATGTATCGATATTACAAAAGAAAGTTGCGAAACACAAATTTACCTGAGAGTGGTTTCGATTTTTTTTAAATCAAATGAAACGGCTTAACGTGCGCCAATGGTGAACGGCACGTGACTACGAGGCACGCGCCGGCACGCGCTACGTTTCTCACAGAAACACTCACGCCTTCCATCTCTCTCCCTGTCTCTCTCTCTCTCCCCCTCTCTCTCTTCCTACTGTCCCCACTTCTGATTCTATCCCCTTTACATTTTCCTCACTCACTCTCATTCTCTCCCAATCTCTGGTTTCACATTACTCGTCGCATTTCTCTCCAACTGAAATCTTCAATTTCTCTTCCCTGTTCCATTTTCTCAGCTCTATGAACATTGCGTTCGTATCGACTTCATTCGCGATATTTATACTTTATAAGATTGATAGCTGAACGGATGTGCGACTGGGTACATGAGAGAGAGAGAGAGAGAGAGAGAGAGAGAGAGAGAGAGAGACAGAGACAGAGAGAGAGAGAGAGAGAGGGAGAGACAGACAGAGAGAGAGAGAGAGAGAGAGAGAGAGAGAGAAAGAGTGTGAAACAAACAGGGACTCCTACCGGTACGTAAAATACCGGTATTATACCGGTATTATACCGGTATTATACCGGTATTTTTCGGTTGTACCATCGTAAC
The DNA here is from genome assembly GCA_963855975.1 of Andrena chrysosceles. Classification (NCBI taxonomy): domain Eukaryota; kingdom Metazoa; phylum Arthropoda; class Insecta; order Hymenoptera; family Andrenidae; genus Andrena; species Andrena chrysosceles. The sequence goes on along the minus strand of OY979769.1, from coordinate 16,298,055 downwards.
CCTTATAGAAACCGAAATACAAAAATACCGGTATGAGATCCTACCGGTATATGAAAATACCGGTATATTTACCTATATTTACCGGTAATTTTTTCGGTTTTCTTATTCTATTACAATTTTCAAGATATTTGTAAACAGAGATTTAAGACCGGTATTATTTTATTACTGCTATTATGTTACCAAAATTATATCCAAACCGATATAGTACCGAAATCGCTGTAATACCGAAACCAAAGGAATTACCAGCATTTTTCTGGTAATATGTATAGTGTGATCGCGAGTGAAAGAGAATAAGCTGTTACAATGTTACATTCGTCGGAACGTCGATTTCAAACGCCAAGTACAGCGACGTCGTTTGGTGCCGTCTTATATACCGTCTCCCTTACGTCCCTCATGTGAGAAAGGGATAACAGAGAGGCTCAGCGATGAAGTGGAGGCGAAATATACACAAATGAAGATTTGTTCTCGAGATCGATGACGAGAACGTGGAGACTCGTCATTCTGTGACCGAACGTTAAGCAATACGTACTTACTAACAACAGGAAAATATTTTTGAAAATTAATTTATTAGTTGTATACTGTATAGTATTGAATTTATTACGTTACAATTTGTCTGATGATATTGTGAACGACATCTTAATACTTACGACTAATCCAAACATATAAGTTGGTAGTTCTTAAATATATTTTTATTGTTTTTAATATTTTATTGTTTTATTGAAAAAGAAAAACCTGTCTTAACACTTGGCATGCGGGCAACGTATTTTTACGTTTTTCGCAGTCTGTCACTGGAGCGCGGATCACGTAAAAATACGTATTTAGTAGAAGAAACGCCCGCTACAGGCGTAAGTCGGCGGCGAAGCATACCCGCATGCCAAGTGTTAATCTTAACCTACCATTTTTACAAGAGGAAAACCGAAAAAATACCGCTATTTATTTCGGTTTTCAGTAATATATCGGTTTCGGTATAGTGTAATACCGGTATCCAAATTATACCGGTATCCAAGTTATACCGGTATGAAGTCCCTGGGCCGTAATACCGGTATCCAAACCATACCGGTACGAAGTCCCTGGCGTAATACCGGTATCCAAATCATACCGGTATTAAGTCCCTGGAAACAAATCCACTGTGCGTGCGAGCGCAGATAGAGAATGATCTCAGAAGGTTAGACCGAAAGGTGTAGTATGAGTGCAAAAATAAAATTTTTAGCACCAGTTTTATCGGAGTTGATCTTTTTTTGGGGACCCGAAGCTCGCCAAATTTAAGCAACCTGTACATGAGTACTTTCCGCTTTTTAAGGAACCACAATTCCTTCCTTCCTCTCGCAATCAGCGATTCCGATTTGTTTCTCTACTTATATTCGTTCTTGAAAATATCCCTAGTAGCATTTGTTGTTGGCATGCAGTTGGTCCATGCACATAATATTAGTTGGCCAACAGTTAGATTTGGCACTTTTTTTTCAGGTTGGGCCAACAACAGAGGGCCAAGATAGGTTTTCCCACTGTTGCCCAACTATTTATAGGGCCTACCGTACTTTATGTAATAGTAATCCAACGGTAGGCACACGGTTGGATTTTGAATTATACTTACTATTTATAGGTAATGGGAAAACGTTAGAATTTCAACTGGTAAAATTAAAAAGTATCTGCCTGTACGGTTGCTTCTTGATATTTTCAATTTTACCAGTTAATCGGAAGTGAAAACAATTTAGGTATATGCATAATATTAAGATATTTATTATAAATCATATTCGTACGTTTATGAAAGTTTATAATTATAATTACAGAGCGTCATACTAGCAAAAGGAATGCAAATAAAGCTTTCATCATTATTATTCTCTTTAAAGTTAGGTAACAATAAGCATTTCTTATTTAAATCTGATGACCAACCAATAACTTTCAATATACCTATACGACTACTTTCTATAGGTTCCTTATAATAGTCAGTCTTATATAAAAAGTACTCGCATTTTAATTTATAAAAGGAACTACCAGTGATTTCTTCAATTGCCTTTATAACAACAATATCTCCGTATTTTGTATTAAAGTATGAATTAATGTTTATAATATAAATGCCATCTAAAATTACTTTAACAATTTTGTTTTTCTTTTTTACCACTTTTAATCTTGGTGACAATTTGCGGATAGATTTTAATTCACCCAATCTTTTAACTACTTGTTCTAGCGGGTGGTTGTGGGATCGGACCATTCTTTTGATTTTAGTCATAAAATTTTCGAAAGGGAAAGCAGAGAAATTATCTAGCTTGCCAAAATTTGTAGCATCAGCTGTTAAACGTAAAAGATTATGAAAATTGTATACTAGAAGTTCATTGGCGTAAAAGATCGGGATGTTCTCAACAAAACAATGTAACAAATTATCGGCATATTGTCGCCATTCAGAGTTTACACTAAAATCGCTACATAATATATAAATTGCACAATGCAATACTAAAAAATGTTCATACAAATTTTGTGGTAGGATGTTTGCTATAACAACAGGGCCTAGGTATAGAAGAAAAGATCGAAATTCTGTAGCTTTCCAATGTTTAAACAAATGCATATGACGTGGTCGCCTAGAAAACTCTGTTGGGTAATGCTTTTTTTTAATTTTTTCAAATTTTTCTGATATTCTATATACTTTTAAAAAATTCAACCTACATTTCTTTGGCCCCTTATAAATCCAAACACCAATAAGTTTTTTCATTACGCCTAAACACACTTCAGTGCATATAATCGAATGGCACCTGCATCACTAATCCTATATCGAGTTCTGTAAGAATAGTTTTTTTTATCTGGTGATGTTCATATTCTTCATTATTAAAGCCTAAGTCAGTTCTAAGATTCAAGTTCGAAGTATATTGCCACGTAGTTCTGTCAAGGAATGTACCTTCTTGCGTACATTTTTCACAAGCGTGAAGAGAATTATGTGACTTGATACACTTTAAAAAGGCTCTCGCAGGGGCATCAGCTGTTATGCAGCTCACTCGAAAAGCATACTTTTTGTCATTTATTATAATACCGTTATTTTCCAAATCAATACATTCATCAACAAAGGGACGAAGATAACTATTAGCATCGTTTGGCTTAGATGCACCATAGTAAAGTCCTACAATAGAAGGTTCTTTATTCTTCAAAATTCACAATTATATAATTTTATTGTATATACCATTCAAAATAAGTTTCTGTATATGTACTTACCAACATTACAATCGTTCGTACATGATGTAAGCGCTGTGGCTTCCGATACTGGCTCAATAAGTAGGGGATCTATACATATAACATAAAATATTGATATGTATGTTACGCATATTATCCATTGTTATAAAATAGCAGTGTTGAATTTGACTACATACCTTTAACATATTTTTGGGGGGGAACTGGGTATTTGATTTTTATTTGTTTTTCAGTTTCTTGATTAGATTCGTCATCACTATTGTAATTTATAACTTTTCTCTTCCTCTTCTTTTTTCCATTCTCTTCTGCCTCAGTTAATATTTCCGAATCACTTTCTGCTTTCTTACACTTTTCGCGTGCTTTTATCAAATCATCTGTAAAATAATTTTTACTTGTATTTCCACGCAAAAAATGATTACATTCATGTAAATCAAAACCTTCACAAAGTTCTAATAAACATTTATGAATTGTATTAGAATAGAAATTTACATATAATATATAAAAATGAAAAGTCAGTGTGCATGTAACTTGTTCACGCCTAAATAGGTTTGTGCACTGCTACTATAAGTAATTTTAAGAAAATCACGAACTTACCTGTTTCGTAAAATATACGTTTTATAGCATAAACCTTCCAATTTTCATCAGGCAGCGTTCCTGTTGTCAGGCACTTGTTGAATTTCGACATCAATTTGCAGGGCGGCCACAAGCATTCTTTTTTTCGTGGAGTGAGCCACTCGTCCCTCACAACACATAGTCCACCATCACCAGATAACTCTTCGAATTCAATAACTTTAAACATTTTTTGAAACTACGATTATCGTATACGTACGAACACGGACGAATAACTTGGTCATCCGTAGCTTGCGACATGTGTCTCCGTCTCGATGCCAAAGAAGAAGTGCCGTTTCTTCCAACGCACCGCGTCCCTAAGCTCCCGAGCCTTCCCGAGGCTCGCTGAAGATTGTAAGTACTGGATAGTACGATATGTGTTTGTGTCATTTTTTTCATCGTAGAAAGAAAAAAGAAATAATTACGAAATAATTGACTACGGCCATATTCGTCGGCGTAGGCATTCAGTACTTACAATCTTCGGCGAGCCTCGGGAAGGCTCGGGAGCTTAGGGACGCGGTGCGCTGGAATAAACGGCACTTCTCTGGCATCAAGACACGCGTCGCGTATTTTTGTAAAGCACGCCTCGGATAAATAAAACGCAATCTATTCACATCTGTGAATTAGCAAGGAAGACTCATTTTAAACCATTTCTCTTCATATATGTATGCTCTAAAATCCAGTATAACCGTAGCCTTAAACAATGTACAAAATGACGGACGAGACCATTTCGCTCGCGAGACGGCTTGCGTCCTGTGACTGTCGACATCACCCGTTCCTCTCAACCCTATCTTCCCCCACACAGTCTTTATAAAATGTGTAGCCAGTGTGGGTTCAAAATTTTTTCAATTATTTTGTGATATGATTTTATTTGCATCCGAACCTATATATTTGCTTTTATTCTCTTTAACTAAATGCATTTCTGTAGGGCATTATTAGTTGGTCCAAAATTGGTTATTCGTAGACAAATCACCGGAAGACGAGTGCAATATTAAACAGTTGGCCCAATAGACGGGGTTTGTCGGTGAAACTACTAACCACCACCCAACTGATGCCCAACCATAGGCAAATCGTCGGGATGCAAATGCAACATTCAACGGTTGGGCCCTGTAAAGGAGGTTTGTAGGCGAAACTACTAACCACCTCCCAACTGATTCCCAACTGTTGGCTACCGTTGGCCAACCAAAAATGCTACTAGGGATAAAGCCTAGAGGAATAAGATTAAGGGCAAAGGGTAACTAATCATTATTAATGCTCACATTTTTTTTATGGAAAAGTATAAAATAATGCAAGCACAAGTTGAAAAAAAAAATAGTGTACAAAGCAGTGCAGAAATTGTGAAACAGATTCATTTTTAATAAAAGATTTAAAGATTTGTTATTTTTAAAATTACTTTAACAAGGTTTCTTCACATCTGTTTCGTCTCAAGATGCAAGCATTATTTTAAAATCTAATGTGCACCTAATTTAAATGTCGCATAAAGCGTCGTCAAATAATCTTCCTGATATTTACTAACCTGATGAAGACTACGTGTCTTATTAAATTTCCCTTCTTTTAGCGATATATAAGTTATGTTATACGTACGTATTATAGTCTTCCTTGAATTAAGAAAGTTTGTAATACCAATGAAAATAATTTTTTTGTAAGTATATCTACCTACTCTGTAGATGCCAAAATATCTGTAAAAAGTGGTTTACTCAGAGTACTGTTGAATGACCACTTTTTAATTAACAATCGCTAATCACTAAGGTATATCCCTGATAAGGGCTTTGTAACATTTCCATATAAAACAACTTATTTCATCATCAGACTTTCCACTCCAAGTACAAATTCGCATAGATCTCGACTTACACATCTGGTTATTAAAGTCTAGGACCTAGGGTGATCCTCTCCCCATCGAACAGCTAATCTATTTAAGGCTTAGGACACCATTCAGATAGAGCATTTTCCAAATAGCATTTCCACGTATCCATATCATTCTTACAGAATACTCATTTTCAGTTTTGTAATACTATAATTTACGTCTCGTCAGATCAATTTAACCCAATATATACCTACTTTAATCAGTATTGTTTGCAGTAACACTGCCGAAATAGATTTTGTTGTTACATTATCATCGGTTTATGACATTTCAGATCAGGGTATATATAAGTACGAAACACTTAAAAATCTGCTAATCTTTAATATTTTTTTGAGGATTTAAATAAATCCTTAAAAAGATAAATTGTTCGATACAACTTCCGAAGAAGGGGTGAAATTAATACTAAGTACGAAGATTTAAATAACCACTAATACAATCGTTTAGAAAAGTAAAAGAAATATTATACACGCGAAATTGAAGAAAATTTCAAACGAACCATAAGCAAAAATTATATCGGAAAACAACTTTAATCCCCAACCGATAATTAATTTTGTCACTTGAAAAAGTGATCAATTATTAATGAATACCTATAGAATTATACATTTACGCATAGTACCAAAATGTACATAAATGTTTTACATAGAAACCCTCACAATATGCGTTTTCAATAAATTGTTTATTAATAAAAAATACATTGTCATTGTACGCGTTTGTTATAAAAAAAACTTTAGCTAATGTTTTATTGGCTCTGACACAGATTCAAAGACGTCTACTGTTTTCTTTCTTTCAAGATGGAATAGTAATAGCAAGAACTATGAAAATCTGTCAGCAACTCACTATTTTGTCTATAATTTTGTTAATAATAGGTATAGAAAGTTTGCGAATAAACAATATTTTGAGCAGGTGATTGCATTTGAAAGACCAAGAGCACAAACAGCATACGTACTCATACGTTAGTACATATGTACGTTCACAATTATCACATAAAAGCGCATTATGCCGTTTAATTTCATTTTACAAAAGGTTCCTTTTATTCATGTTCGATATTGTAGCTTGTACTAATTCCGCTCCCATACATTACTTCCTTCCTGTTTACGGAAAGTTTACAATTATATTGTTGTTTTCAATAAGATTTCCGTAACAGAGAAAAAGCGGGAGCACTCTGGTGATCGGAGAAAACCTTTACAAACTATGAATACTTATTAATCGAAGAGTGTCCATAAGTTTGCAGCGACATTGTGATGCATGTGGCTGAGAAAACTTACGTATACCGGTGGAGCGTGCCAAAGAAAGTGAATCGTCAAAGATGAAGAACCGTATTCAGTCGATATGATCAACGAAGAAAACTGTGGCAATTAACGATGATTCGTATTGCAACGAAGTGTCGGTTGGATAATTCGTTAATAAAAAAGGGGGGAAAAGGAAAGAGCATGAGAAGAGCATCTTTCAAGCCGAATGGATACCTACTATCGAGAGAAACATCCGAAAATCCTGGCCTCTTGCCCCGACGCGCTATGCATTATTCAAAAGTTTCCCGCTCACCGTGTTTACGTACATACGTGAAAATACACCACACGCATATTGCATAGCCAGTGCGTTGCCGTTGACTTCACTGTGCCGAGAAGATACGGGACACGGGGCACGCGCCCCACCGTACACCACCGGAGTGGAGGGACTCCAGACGAGGCAGCTGCATCGATGCTCGTCCAACTATGTATAATACATGCTACACCCGCACACACACACTCCAAATCCCCTGTGGCTTCGCGGACATTGCCATGCCGTTGCGTCGATTAAACGACGCCTCTGGTCATCTTCGTTTACGATCTATTCGTGCCATCCGTCATATTACGACGCACTTACTACGACGTAGTATTCAGGTATCATAAATTTATTCTTCTGTTCGTTTATTTGCTCCACGATATTTCGTTATAAAAACGTTCGTCTCAAGGGAATGGAGGAAGTTATTTAAATAGGTAGCTATTATAGTTCCGCGTTGTTCTTTCTTCATTCTTATTTGATTCTTCGATTACATAACCTCGCACGTTGGCAACTATAAAATTATGGTTAATGTTTGAGAATGTTGCGAGACATTAAAAGTTTTTGGAAAGTTGATTTGAAATCGTGATGTTTCAAGTGGAGGGCACTAAACCTGGCGACAGCAGCTGGTTCGAGCCGGTGTCACGGCACGAACACTTAGTTCGTCGAGACCGGGAACGAGGAGTGAAGCGAGGGCCTGGCGAGCGTGTGCGGTGCTCGTTCATCCCCTGCCCCTACAGGGTGATTAAATGAAGCACCACGATTCAGAAGGAAACCAACCGTAAAACACTGTTGCGCCCCGAACCCAGCACAGGCCCGAAATTTTAACCGACGATTAATAAGGTCACCTTATCTCTTTGCATATCATATTTTCAAGAGATTCCACCAGCCTGTATTCCAATTATTAACTAAGGTAATAATTGGGAACACACTATATGCAAAATATTGTAACATTTTCAATTTCACACTTGCAATTGTTTACATCTTTATACAACATAATCAGGTTCGTTCTAATTGTAAATTAATATTAAAAACACGCGCTTACAACGAGATGACAGAACACATGGGATATTTAGAATTATTAATATGTAATAAGTTATCTGTGATTGTAAATGTAGACACTAATACGTTTTACGTGATAACTCCCAAAGTGTTTGTAAACAGTCAAGAGATATAGAGTCCGCCCCATATACAGTGGCGGATTAAAGAAAGTTTACAACATTTAAAAACGCATAACTTTTTTAGAATTAGTCCAAATGACATGAGTTTTTTTTAAGAAGCTAGAAAAATTAGTTTGCTAAGTGATATGTTTCGCCGTTTTGAAGAAAAAATGCAATTGGTCGGAAGAGCAAAAAAAAATAGTAATTGTTGTTTCTTAACCATTTTCTTGTGAGCCTGTACTGAAAATTAAAAAAAAAACGTTTGTAGATTGCAGTAAGTTGTATACATTAACTTCAATTTTCAAAAATAATCATGTCGTTTGGACCAATTCTAAAAAAGTTGTGCGATTTTTAATGTAAACTGTCTTTCGTTAGCCACTGTATAGTTTAACGATAGGAATCTAACCCTTACTTCTACTGCCATATTTTTTCCTTCTAAAAATACATGTCCATATTGTACACCGGAGTCAGAAATGCCAAATTTGCTTTCCGCGACAAGCAAAACCATTTCTCAAGATATCATAACGTTGTGATTATACTTGTAGAGGAGACCGGGGTAAAGTGAGCCGAAAAAAGTTTGAAGTCGAATAAAATTTTTCTCTTTCAATAAAAATGTGTCAAAATAGATCTATAATATAATTTAAACATTACTATTGATAAATGACGAATAGCAACACTTAAACATAGAGTATATTAAATTTCAACTTGAAAACAAAAAGCGAAAACGACCACTTTATCCTATATATGGTGAGCTGAAATTAAATACGAGTTTTAACGAAGGATATAATTATAAAATTAACTTTATTAGAACTTTTAAACTATGTAAACTATTTTTATAAAAATATATTTCATTAACACAGGTTTAACGTTATTTATTTTTTACTTTGTAACTTTGTATTTTGTATAAACACATTTTCTTCTGAAATATCAGTTTTTAAAAAAGCTTTGTTTATTTGAACAGTCTGACATATTAGTACTACAACAAATACATACATAATTATTAATAAAATACATACTTATCCTATCGAAATAATTTTTTTTTACAAAAACATTTTATATTTTTTTATCACAATTTTTTCAAATGGGCTTTGATAATTTTTGGAAGACAGGTTTCACATAAAAATAATGATATTTTAGGATATTCACAATGATATACACATCACTCGTGCATCTTTTCTTTGCTCCTTAGTTTACCCTGGTCACTTTACTCCGAATATGTACTCAGTGGAAAATGAATTATTTAATAACATTAGGATTAATGTTTTCTCAAACACATGTACATGTATGTTTGTAAGCCTGTTTTAAACACGCAGAATTTATGACTCATTTATCCAAAAAGCTAAATTGAAAAGAAAACCAATCGGAAGTCTCTAAAACTTAATTTTTAATTTTTTAAACGAATTTTTCAACATGTGAATGTGCATAATTATCATTGTTATATTACATACATCTATTACGTCACCAAAATTTGTAAATATATTCTATTCTTAATGATTAAATTAAGGAAGCTCATTTTACCCCGAGGTTCAATTTACCCCGGTCTTCCCTAAAGGCTATAGTGGTCCCTAACCCAGAAATTGCAAGCCTACTATGATGCACATTCGTGTCTCGTCATACTGGTTATAAGTTGTATGCCTAGGTACAATACCTATATGCATCTAATGAACGCTAACGTAGTCGTTTACGTATTATCTCAGAACGTCAGAACGTAGGTATTATTAATTTTATTAGTGGTGTCACCAATAACAGAAGTAAAAAAGTCCTATTAAAATATGAAATAAGGAGTCAGTATAAGCATACAAGAAAAGTTAAGAGTGCTACACGTAAGTTAGCTTAACAACTCGTGCATTACTTCCCGCCGCTTGTGACACAAAGATCTTTATTGTCACGTGGCACGTAAATGCAATAGAAATAAAGTTATCATCACAGCCTTTTATCGTTATTTTGTCCTACGAGAGCGAGCCTTTCTTTATCCTCGTTAAAAACGTCAGAGTCAACTGACCAGAATATTCTATGCAGAGGATGATTTGTATTCGCTCGTAAAACTGCGAGACTCGTCCAAACATTTACACCTGTTCTTAATCAACCTTAACATAAATATATTTTAAGCTGAGAGCAGCAAAGCGAATGAAGTAAAGTTGCAGGCGTAAAACATTATAATGGAATGTCGGGGAATTCATTTTCTTGCAAATAATTTACTTGTAACTTAACTTGGAAATTCAATGAATGCGATACGCACAGTTTCCGTTGCATGCCAGGATTCGGTATCGAGAAAGAAGAAAGCGTAACGACTTTTTATATCACTCCGGCCCCTATATGGAGAATAATGTCACATAAAAAAATAATTTGAAACTTTTCGTAAGCCAGAAACAGTATAAAGTTGTTTGCTTTCTTTTCCATAATTGCTAAAATTTGTTTTAGTACATAATAAGGAAAGAAGTAAATACGTATAAATGTGTATTAAGGAAGGTATGTTTTTCTTTACAAAGCGTAGTTCCAGTAACATTTAGGTAACTACTTAGCTATTAGTCTACAAATAGTAAGTAGCTGTTTTAAAGCACCTCCCACTCGATTTAACCAATTAAAACTTAATTTAATTCGTTAAACATCTTTTTGTTAATTCTACGTACTTCAGTTTGTAAATTGTTGCAAATGCTATTCACTTCTTCGCATAAAGTTGTCCTCTTCCCATCGAATTGTTACGAACTCCAAAACAAAAGTGTGCAAGATGGAAAAGACATTACATTTCCGTTAAAGTTGCTCGTTCCAAGAGATGAATGACTTAAAGCGGGAATTTATCTGTTCCTTAAAAGTAGGTACAGTAATTCGTCGTTATACAGTAATGCCTCGTTAGAATCCCGACGATCGGGGCTGACGGCGGGACACTAACGCGATGCGGACACTATTCCGTGCGGCCGTTGCCGCGAGTGAAAAAACTCAAGAGCCGAGCGAGAGGGAACCAAACAGTTGACACGAAGTTACCGTCGTCTCTTTTGTTCTCTCATAGCGAATTCGGGAGACTCGCTCTGGCCGCGCTGAGTGCGAGTTTTCTCGCTTCCAATTGGCTAAAAGTCGCATTCAGTGCGGCCAGTGCGGGTCTCCCGAATTCGCTATCACTCTCTACCGAAGGATTCCAAGAAATGGTGGGGATAGTGAGCGGGACTATTACGCATGGTAAAAACGGGACAATAACGACGAATTACTGTACTTGAACTTTATTTGTATCTACAGTGTCTGTCGAATTGCGGTGTTAACTACTTGACTCAGACAAGTAGGCTATCACAAAGTCATAAATAATCGTGCAAAGAAGCCAGTCATCATACGTTTCATTTCGTCTGATTCGAGCAAATGTGCTTCTTAATAAGGATCCCAACCTTGTAAGTCTCCGCGTTTATAATTTTTATTAACATATTCTGAACCTGAATTCAGGATAGTATACCTATATTCAATATTCATGTGCCTTACTTTTTGATCCAATTAACAAGTTCGTATTAATTTTGTTTTAGATCTTCTATTTCGTTCGAGAATCATTTTAATTTTTAAATACTTATTCTCACATTAAGCCGCTGAATTACTTACTTGTTGAGGCCATTTTCGTTCACTCGTTTTGCATCGTAAACCATTGCATATTTCTTTCTTCCTTTTCCACGTTTGGCTATATTTATTACCAGATTTAACACGTGAGCACTAATGGACCAGAAATTACTTAACGTGGAAGCTTTCCTTCGAAAGGTAGTATATCCAACTTATCCAAGTTTTGGATCATCCTTGGTGACTCGTGTCAAATCAAAGGTTGTAATCTTTCTGAAGCAAATGCTTAAATCTCCACTGTATACGCTACATTTAAAAAAGAGACAGACATCGCGAGGCCCAAAAGAAGAAAATGCTACGCAATACGTTCGCGAATTACATATGTATACTAGGTATTTAGTACATAGGTACCTTGTGGCGTGTCGAAATACTCGGGATATCCAAATTCTTGTCAGCTACGTCTGTTAAAGCATACAAGCTTTCGACGCCAAGGCAAATGTATATTATTTAGATATAGTCCGCCTACGCCAATTAAGAGCCAGATCCAATTAAGATTATCGATGTAATGTCGCTCAAATCAGCAGGATCAGCAAGGATATATTATTCCCAGCAGTGGTAATTCCCATCTTTAATATTTCGAAGGCATCAATAATTCTCCATCGTTTTACCATACTAAACAAATTATTGTACTTATAGTCACTATTGTAAAGTTAAGGGAAATTGTTAATATATGTATCTTCATCTTCAAACAACTAAATTAACCGTTAATTCTTTGTTTAATACCATTTGCTGTAGTTACTACGTATATATATCTTCTCTTGATATCGATTACTCTGAAGTCTGAAGTACTTTCTCTTCTTCTTGTATACAGGGTGTTCTCGAAAAGTTTGATCAAGTTTCTCTGAAATTTTATCTATTTGCAATAATAATTCTCCATATCCTTTTTCCTTATCTTTTTCCTTGTAGGCGATATTTCAAAAGTAAGTGAACAAATGTATTAGGAAGCTATTTTACTCATTTTACAAATAGAAACATTCTTTGAATTCTCTAATTCCGTATGAAATCTTATAAACTTTAAATGACGTAATACGCATTATTAGCTTGCTACTAACAAAAAATTATAACAATAAGCAGGTGTATTTATAATCTTACACGAGTTTCTTGCAGGAGAGAAGCCCCAGAACGCTCCGCAGTTATTATAATCGCACGCAATCTGCAGGAATGTATAATAATACGAATTTCAGAAATAAACCCAGAAATAATATAACATTTGAAATGATTAAACTGTGTTTAATCATTTCGGTTTTTTTACAGTGAATGTGAATATCATAAAGGCTTTTCGAGCAGCGTAATGCAGCAAAAAAGTTTGAGAAATTCTGTGTCATATGGTCGAAGGTGCGATATCAAGAGCGACACATATTCCAGGAAGAAGGTGTAACGTGTGACGATGAGACGCGTGGTCAGCCTCGGAAACATATGCATCTAGGTCGGCACTCGGCATACGTACAGCAGATAGCAATCTGTTAGCGTTGGAACGGCAAAGGAAAACCCCTCATTAGAGTTCGAGGCAGCGAATTGTAGCGTCTCATTAACGAACCCCTCGATCGAAGCGACACGGATATCTGCTCGTGCCTGGAAAAGAAGCTGAATGGTCAGGTGCAACCTAAAAGCGCATGCGTGCAGTTGCCTACGTAATCTTTCTCTCCTTGTCCATCCTTCTCCGTCCTCTCAACATCGTTACTCATTCCCTCTGCCTTCCTTTTCCTTTCCAGCACGCGCTCCTCGATTCGCCTTATCGTTAACAAATCTTCCGGGGAAAGCCCTTCTTGCTCTTTACTTTCGACCTCCCGACGGATCAATCTTTGGAGTCAAGAATTTTCTGCAAAAAGATCTTCGTCCGAGGCCCATATTTCGTCTCTATAGGTTACGTAAACGTTTACCTTGTTTAATTGATAATCGTGCGAGGGCCAAGCGACTGTTGCTCTCGAATTTCTAGTTTGCATTTACACGTTAGAATGAGTTTACTGAATTTCTTGTGTATGTTTTTGGCAACGTTAACATAAATTGAAATAAATACATTTTCTGTAAGCGACAACCAATATTATTAGAGTGGGTAATTTGAATTGAATATTATTTTATAAAGCTTTGGAAATTTTACTGGTTTGATTGAAAAAGACGTCATTTTAACAATTAATTAATGTAGCTGTGGTAGTGTAATGCAGCGTGGCGTGATCAATATGGATGAACCGCTTAATTGGAAGCGAATTCTCTTAAGTAGGGGAGACCGGGTTTGGTTGTCACACGGGTTGGTTGTCACAACTGTTATAATAAAGAAACTATAAACAATAGGAACGTACTAATCATTCGTGGCGATGCGTAAGCATATCGCCGCCTCCCCCTTCATCGCAAAAGTCGTTGTTGAGTCGCATGGAGGTACGATGTATCATTATTTAGTTTCGTGCGCTCGAAGTAAATTTTGCCGTATTTTCTATCAAGCAAGTATAGGTTGTTTCTTAGTATTGACTATAACATTGTTGCATTATTCTCGTAGTTTAGAGTTTTTTCTAACTTACTGTAATGATTTTTTTGCATTTTTTAAACTTTTTAATACATGAATAGAGAGGTGAAATTGTTTAACGGTTTGAGGCAAGTTGTCACAGAACATTTGGGATTAGGTATTTGCCGCATGTGACAACTAATCCCAGTGTAACTTGCTGTATCTATCATGTGATATTAATTTCTTGTTTGTTTGACAACAGTTCTCAATAATAATGGCGCAAACTTACCTATAAGAAGAATTAATGTTACGTGCGGCAAGAGAGGTTATAAAAGGCAATTACACAATAAGAGGGATTGCAAAGGATTATAATATAAATTACCGCACTCTAGCGCGATATTGTGAGAAATACAATACAAAATTATATTACTCTCTTAATTGAATCGACTTTTTCTTCATAAACTTAGCTCTCCAGATACTGTGACAACCAACCCGGCCTCGGGGTACGTTGTCACAAAATAGTTCCTGCAAATAATATGAATTAGCTCCTAATCTGGTTGACAAAATCCACAGGACCAATTTTTTTTATAAAGTCGGACGTACATAGTTTATATTAATCTAAGTTTAAACAAACTTCCCTGCATCTATGACCCATAAAAAAATCAAAATAAAAAATTGAGACAACCATACCCGGTCTCCCCTATCCGTGATACCATGTTTTGTATTTTCAGTCAGTATAATGAGTGGCAAAGGTAAATGGTAGATAGGGTAATTGTGCGAGAGATGCCGCACTCGGAGAGACGCCGCACTATCGGTATTTCAAGGATGTCGGTAATAAAACATATCATTGCCGATTTTATTTGCTTAAGGCTGTTGATTTGGGTTAGTTTGTCAAGCAAAAGCGTGTTTCCTGTATTATTGTTAAAGATTTTGCTGTTTTTCGAGGTAAGGCTAGCGTACTTTGCCTGAATAGTTATACGTCGCGTCTATTTTTACTATAGTAGCTAAAAATTCATAGTTTTCCTGATACAACATTTGTAATATGTTAAAGGGACCATGTAGAATATTTCCTTGGCAGAATAGGTTACTTTCGACATAGCATGTGGAAATATGAAAGTGCGGCGCACCGCACTTTTATTTGGGATATATGCTGCACTTTGATACTGTACTGTTTCGGAAACTAAGTCGATTTAAATGATGTTTTTAATGTTTAAAATACCAAAAAAGTTTTTTAAAATAGTTAACGTGGTATCTCAAGGCAAATTATTTATTTTTAAATGAATAATCTTATAATCGAAACATATTTGTGGACTATGTACTCTTTTTCACATTTTTTTTTATTTTAATCTCAAGATGCCAACTGAATATAAAAAAATTCGAAAAGCACAAATAATATCTGTTCCTACTGTACCCATTTAATTTGCCAATTTTATAATTGAATAAAATAAAAATGTTTCATTTTACTTTGTTTTTACTATTTTTTTTTATATAAAAAGTTAGAATTAACAAGTTTAAATCGAAAATTAAACGTGTTTCGAAATGCGGCACCGCTACCGCATGTGCGGCGTCTCTCCTACCAAAGGATGTGTTTAGTTTCAATTTTTTAAGGGTGACAAATACCTATTAAAATTTGATTTTCTTTAATACTAGTAGAAGCACAAGATGTTGAACTAATGATATGTATCCTTGGAAAACATTTTCATTGCAAAATTTAGACACGGTGACAATTTTGCGTAACGTCCGGCAATTCTCACACAATCACCCTACCTGGCGTGGTTCATTAATGTACCACTGTTCTCCCTCATAACGCTCGCCCCTGTCACGCTCACCAAATTCCATCATTTCGTTTAGAGGTAGGGGAGACCGGGGCTAGTTGTTACAGGGGCAGGTTGTTACAAAACAGTTTAAATTTTTTTCGCTTGGTCTATCACTTTGACGATGAAGTGGCTGATGTGTTTCAACCATACACAGTTGTGTATGTTGTTTGTTTGTAGTCGGTTCACGCGTTGTCACTTTATTACAGTTTTTTGTGTTTTCGGTACTAATAGTAACTTTTCTCTTTCTACTTCAATCTTTTTTACCGAACAGACAGATAATTGTATTTAAATTAATATTACCACGTTTGAACCAGTGTTCCTTTAAGCTACAGATTGGCACCAAGAACATAAGAATACACCAAACTGGTAGGAATTTATAGCTTTTTATACACAATGGTGTCAACCGGGGTAAGTTGTTACACAAGACAAGGGGCATGTTGTTACACACGAAAAGGGGGATGTTGTTACAGAGGGAAAGGGGCATGTTGAAACTCAATTTTAATCCACTTCCAAGCATCCAATTGTCTTGAAACTTTGCAGAGGTGTGTAGTTTGGATGCCCCTACAGCACATTTGTTGCAGAAATGTTTAATACTTGGAACATTGCACGGAATGTTGCCGAAAAGTTACAAGTAAATTGCTATGTCCGACCCTGTGCAACATTGCAGGATATATTTCTGCAACATTGTTTCGGGATTTTACAGCAATGGTAGCGCAACATTTCTGAGATTTTACAGCAATGGTCGTGCAACATTTCTGAGATTTTACAGCAATGGGCAGGCAACATTTCTGAGATTTTACAGCAATGGTCGCGCAAGATTTCTGAGATTTTACAGCAATGGGCAGGCAACATTTCTGAGATTTTATAGCAATGGTCCCGCAAGGTTTCGGGCAGTAGGGCCAAAAAAATAGCGGTATTTTTTATATACAGATATTCCGGTTGTGTCTGTGAGGGGGGACCCGATGACATGAATGTGTGCAGAATCGTAGTAGCACAACGTCCGTGTGTCTTTTATAAATAGAAAATACTTTACCCCAGGGAGATTCGAACCCGCGACCTGTAGCACCGTAGGCGAACACTTTACCGCTGCAGCTATAATCCTTGATTAGGAAAATTGCTTCCTTATTCGAACTTATATTTCTACCGTGCAACACATTAAACCCAAATTATTCAAAAACGAACATTTGTTTTTACAAACCCCATTACATCTTCCTAATTGTGGAGCGGATATCTCACAACAAATTCATTTCGACATTTGATGTTGTATTAAGGGAAGGTTCCGGTCTAAAGCCCCAAAAAATAGGTGATATTTAGGAATTAATTAAAGGAAAACTACTATATACAATTTAATGGGACTTATCGCACTGTATTAAGGATGTCTTAAATTATAGAAATATATTTTTTGTTTTATAATTAATCATTGCAGACGGCCCTGGGCTGCTGTTAAAGTCAAGGCGTCAAAAAATTGATCTAAATCGGTGGGCGCTGTATCTCCAAAAGTTATTATCCGATTCGACTGAAACCTTTTTTATTTTGAAGATTATTCTTCTGTCTAGGGGGGGGGGGGGCTAGAAAAAAATTACAAAAATGATATTTTTTTAAGAAAATAACGACACTTCAAATTTGAAATCACTTTTCCCTGTATTTTTCGTCTTTTTAACGCGTTTGAAAATTACAAATTTTTAATTTTTTGTAATTTTTTCTAGTTCTCCCCTAGCCAAAAGTATATTCTTCAAAATAAAAAAAGGTTCAGTCGAATCGGATAATAATTTTTGGAGATACAGCGCCCACCGTTTTGAGAACACTGTTTGGAGAAAATCGTGTTTAAAGCGCCGAGTGGCCGGTTGTGACCCATGCAATTGCCGCTACTCAAATACTTACACAAAACTTCGGGAATTTTACGAATTTCAACAAATCCTTTTAAATACGTTTTCCTAAAAGGTTGAACATTCCAAAAATGAATTGAAAAAAAATCGACATTTAGACCGGAACCTCCCCTTAAGTTGATTCATATTCTGTTATGAAATATCCTGCGTTGTACAAAAAAATAATGTTTTTTTAGTTTTTAACGCATTTTTAATACAATCGTTTAACATAAATTTTGTTTATATATTTTTTTATTTTCTAGTTTTTAGTGTTTGTGGATTTACATTTCACAGATCAGGGTTCTTTACAAATATCTTTTATTGTTGTATGCAGTTTAACAGTTTGCTTAAACCTTCTACTCCCCGCTTCTATCTACCCTACCATAAAACAGTCGCATCGTCTTCAGCCGCGTATTCAGCGAGTCAAGTTCGGATTAGTCCTAAATATTAAGATGTCGTTCACAATATCATCAGACAAATGGTAACATAATAAATTCAATACTATACAGTATACAACTAATAAATTAATTTTCAAAAATATTTTCCTGTTGCTAGTAAGTACATATTGCTTAACGTTCGCACACAGAGTGAGGAGTCTCCACGTTCTCGTCACCGATCTCGAGAACAAATCTTCATTGGTTTATATTTCGCCTCCACTTCATCGCTGAGCCTCTCTGTTATCCCTTTCTCACATGAGGGACGTAAGGGAGACGATATATAAGACGGCACCAAACGACGTCGCTATACTTGGCGTTTGAAATCGACGTTCCGACGAATGTAACATTGTAACAGCTTATTCTCTTTCACTCGCGATCACACTATACATATTACCAGAAAAATGCTGGTAATTCCTTTGGTTTCGGTATTACAGCGATTTCGGTACTATATCAGTTTGGATATAATTTTGGCAACATAATAGCAGTAATAAAATAATACCGGTCTTAAATCTCTGCTTACAAATATCTTGAAAATTGTAATAGAATAAGAAAACCGAAAAAATTACCGGTAAATATATGTAAATATACCGGTATTTTCATATACCGGTACGATCTCATACCGGTATTTTTGTATTTCGGTTTCTATAAGGGTTACGATGGTACAACCGAAAAATACCGGTATAATACCGGTATTTTACGTACCGATAGGAGTCCCAGGTCAAGGGTGGCACGCCAAACCGATCACACGGTGACCAGGCGTGGGGACACTAACACTATAGAGTTTAAACAAACTCATAAACTATATACAGCAACAAAAGAGATTTGCAAATAAGAGTTGCACGTGTCAATTACTGACAGTGTCCCTAACATTCACATTTAATTTATTATGCGTAATGAAAAAGTTCCGTATTGTCGAGTGAAAATATCTAAGTCCGGATTTATTGCGGATTTATTGCTTAAATCTTGCTAATAAGTTGCGAGTTCGCAATATATGAGCAAGATTTCAGCAATTAATCCGGGTAAATCCGGAATTTCGCGGAACGATCCTGAAATCTCAGCACGCAGAATGCAGTCTAAGATTCCACATGCTACCTCCGAGGAAATGTATGCGAACGTGGACAATATTTTATATAAATAATTAATACAATTATTCAATTAACACATATGGTTTAAACCAGGCCTGGGATTTAAGTGAACGCAGCGGCTGATTTTCGGCGGCAACGCCTCCTTTCTCCCGCCGCGCGTCTTGACCCCCGCGGCAGCCGAGGAGCTTGGAGCGCCTCAGGCCCGTACCATATGAACCGCGTGTAGCGCATTGGGGCGCCCCCCGTATCAATAGGTTTCCACATCACCCATGGGGTACTATCATCGATGCGTTTTTTTTTATAGTGGTATCCCCTATAGGCCTATTCCACTGTGTCGCGCGACAAAAAATGTATTGGAAAAACACGTTTTATTATCAAAATTTCAAATATCTTTGGGAAAACTAGATTTTCGCGCACGTTTAGACGTGCTAGGCAAATCTAAAACATTAACGGGGAGGCTAGACGACGATGTTCGTATGAAAGTTGAAAGCGAGGAATCGGTTAGTCCTGTGCCCACTATAAAAAAAAAAACGGGTAATGGTATAGATAGAGGGCAACCTCACGGATTTTGACGACCTTGAAATATGTTGTCAAGGACGTCATTCTGAACAACTTTTTCCTCTAAACTTTTTGGCGGTCGACTTTCGTTTTCGAGATATTCGCAAAATTGTGTGGTAATTATTTAGAAGTTTTCCATCCTCATCGATTTCAATGATTTTTGGATATGTTATCAAGATCTAGATTCTGAACAACTTTCTCCTGTGTATATAACCGCCGCTCGGATTTAATTTCCGAGATATTCGCGAAAACTTGTTGCTACTACTACAATGTATTCTGCCGTATATTTACCTACCTACAGTATGCGTCAGTGAGAGCGTATGCGTCAGCATGGGACAAAACAAATGATGAAGCTGACCCTCGTTTCTGAGATATTTGCGAAAAACTTCTGTTGATTTATTCCGACGCAACGCCTTCCACTTTCCAACTTGACCCGGGTATTAGTATTGGTTTGGCTAGATACGAATCGATACCGAATCGATGTGCCGGCGCCGCCGAACATAGTCGGGATGTCCAACAGGTGTTCTTGAAAGCACTCTCTTTCTAGCGAAAAAATTATGTTTTACTTAAACTCAAATCGGTTCGTTACTATGCTTTACGCGCCCGCACTGATCTAGCCAAACCAATACTAATACCCGGGTCAAGTTGGAAAGTGGAATGCGTTGTGTCGGAATAAGTGAACAGAAATACTGTACAGTGAGGCGATCGTGGTGAGGTGATTAAAACAATTTGCCTTCAAATCCATGAGGAAAAGTTTACCAAAGTTTTTTGCGCATATCTTAAAAAGTAAGGCCGACCGAAGGTTACATGTATAGGAAAAAGATGCTCAGAATCATGCCCCCTACAACATATTTCAAGGTCATCGAAATCGATGATGGTCATACTAATTGACAAGTTTACCGAAGTTTTTCGCAAATATCTCGGAAACAAAGGTCAACTTCATTAACTGTTTTGTCCAGCAGCAGTTTTTCGCGAATATCTCGGAAACGAAGGTCGAGCGGCGGTAACATGTATAGGAAAAAATTGCTCAGAATCATGTCCCCGACAACATATCCAAAAATCATTGAAATCGGTGAGGATGGAAATCTTCTAAATAATTACCGATTTTTGCAATTATCTCGGAAACTAAGGTCGACCGCCAAAAAGTTTTGAGGAAAATGTTGTTCAGAATGACGTCCTTGACAATATATTTCAAGGTCGTCAAAATCCGCGAGGTTGCCCTCTATCTATACCATTACCTAAAAACGCATCGATGATAGTACCCCATGGGTGATGTGGAAGCCTATTGATACGAGGGGCGCTCCAATGCGATACGTGCGGTTCATATGGTACGGGCCTGAGGCGCTCCAAGCTCCTTGGCTGCCGCGGGGGTTAAGACGCGCGGCGGGAGAAAGGAGGCGTTGCCTCCGAAAATAGGCCGCTGCGTTCACTTAAGGCTGCCATCTCACCGGGCCTTGAATGTGTGCGTACGCTCACACCAGCTAAGTTAAGCGTGTAGCAAGCAATCCGTAAATTACAACTTACGTCCTGGAATCGGCACGAAGGAAGTTTTTGCGGGTACAGTTGCCTTCAGTAGACATCTGTGCAGGGTGGTCTGGTGCGTTTGAACGCTAATAAGCACCCAACTTTGAAATAATAATGAATTTATGACTCGAAAACTGTCAGAATGAAGCTTCAAGGCTTCTCCGTTGGTGGCGCTAATGGTGCACTGCAGCCATGTAGCACCAGCGTGACGTAAGGCAGGGCCGACGCGAGGTTAGCTGGCGCCCTTGTGCAAAAAAATTTTTGGTTTCCCCAAATTTTTGCACTTGTTTTCTATTTAATATGTTTAAAAGAATTACATTTATATTTAGTTTATGTGGGATGTTAGATTCCTTTATTATTAAGCGTACGATCTAGTTTTTTTAGCGTCCCATTCGACTGGCGCCCTTGTGCGGCGCACGGTTCCGCCGGGCCTGCGTATACGCGATGTAGTAAACAAACCGTAAATTACAACTTACGTCCTGGAATCGGCACGAAGGAAGTTTTTGCGGGTACAGTTGCCTTCAGTAGACATCAGTGCAGGGTGGTCTGGTGCGTTTGTACGCTAATAAGCACTGTACGTTGTAATAATAAGGATTTTTCACTCGTGTACTCAGGACAGCCCGAAAAATGACAGAATGAAGCTTCAAGGCTTCTCCGTCACCGGCGCTGATGGTATATTCGTGCCTTGTACCATCAAAACCGGTGGAAGTCCAATCTAGCCGATAAATGAAGAAAAATCGCAGTTACCGAGACGTATCGAGAGTCGAATTGCGCTGTTGCCGCATTTTCCCTATCACTATTTTGCCATCAAGGAGGCTTGAATGAATCACGGCGAAGCGGTTGGAGAACAGAGATGGGCAAAGATAATATCTGGATAAACTCAAATAAAAGATACTACAGTATTGCCTCATTACGGGCTCGGTTTGGTGTACACGATGTGGAATTTTCGCTATTCCACCACTTCTGTCTCACTCTTCTCCGGCGATGGCTAGAGCGAAATGGAACGAGAGCGAGCGAGAGGCACTGAAAGCAAGCGAGGGTGATACGAGACAGACGACGAGATGTTGTTTTGTCTCGCTCCGTCTTTCGGACGCCTGACACTCCGTCCTTTGCGTTTGCGGCCGTCGCGCAGGCAAAGCGTTCCATCTCGCTCCCCCCTTTGGCCAGAATGAAGCGAGAAACGAACACTGGAAATTAGGACTCTGTTCGCGATGCGGTCTCAACGCCGCACAGTGGGCCAAAGTGACGAAGTTTGTTTCAAAATCAAAGAACTTTTCATAGAAATGAGATAGAGCGATGATTTTTTTTTAAATTAAAGCTGAAAGATTGCAGAATAAGGGGAAATTAGAGAGATTATGGTACGAACGTGTTTTAACTTTGAAAATCTGTGTTCAATTTTTTTTAAACTTGAAATCGATTTTTTCCAAAATCCTGAGATAATAGACAAATTTTGCGAACGGATTAGAAATCAGCGCGACAAAATCTATAGGAAATTAAGTCCAACATGTTAAGAAAAAATTCTAACCAAGCATGGTATTGGATAAAACATAATTTTGTTGTCAAATTTCAAGTTCAACACAGATTTTCAAAGGTAAAAAACGTTCGTACCATAATTTCATTAATTTTCCCTTATTCCGTAATCTTTCAGCTATAATGTGAAAAAAAATCATCGCTCTATCCCATTTCTATCAAAAGTTCTTTGATTTTGAAACAAACTTCGTCCCTTTGGCCCACTGTGCGCCGCACCGGTTCCGACCAGCGAGGACTTGGGCTGTTCGGCGGCGGCTTGTAATCTCGATTGGAGAGGCATACAGTGTTGATAAAATGTAAAACGTCACGTTTTCAGTATTGAGTAACATACTGCTGAGGTTTTCCACATTAAAATGAATTCAAATACGGTATAAATCGGTTTATTGCTAGAACTATACTAGATAATTAAATATAAATGCGTAACATTTCTAATTTAATAATGCTAAAAATAATCCTTTTTATACCGTGTTTATATTCATTTTCATCTGGAAAATCTCAGCAGTATGTTACTGAAACGTTCATGCCGATACGATAGAAAATGTGAAAGTTTTACATTCCATAACAATCAAAACGAAAAATAATTAATCGATTATAATGTAAATAAATTTATCTATAAAAAAATGAATAAATATTTAATAATTATTGATAATTATGGGATTGCCGCCGTGGCCTCCACGACGGCCTCCACCGCGGCCTACACGACGGCCTCCACCGCGGCCTCCACGGCGGCCTCCACGGCGGTCTGCACGGCGGCCTCCACGGCGGTCTGCACGGCGGCCGCCCCCACGGCGGCCTCCTCGAGGCCCTTCAACTCCCCCTCCATCACGCCCGTATTTAATCTTTTTAATCTCTTTTTCCATCTGAAACATTAACATAGAAATTACATTTTCTAGTTTCTACGCCTACATATGAGCCGTTATTACTTAAAGTGGTATAAGTCCATTTATTCATACATTGGGAGAGTATGCTTTTGAACCAATTTAAAAATATTCGCATCCGTAAATCAAATCGGGTAATGTTTTTAAAACTATAAACATGTGTAATTTTATTATGGAATAATAATCATTAAAAATGTTAAAGAAAATAAACGATTTTCTAGCTACAGATCGAGTTATACCACTTTCAATAATAATAGAGTATTGTCTCGTTAGCGGTACAGTTTGGTGTACCTACACGATGTGGACTTTTCGTTATCCCCACCACTTCTGTTTCACTCTTGTCCGGCGAAGGCGAGAGCGAGATGGAACGAGAGCGAGTGTGTCGTTTGTCTCGCTCCGTGTTTCGGGCGTCGTGACACTCCGTCCTTTGCGTTCGCGGCCGTCGCGCAGGCAAAGCATTCCATCTCGCTCCCCCCTTCGGCCGGAAAGAAGCGAGAAACGAACACGCGGAATTAGGGATCTATTCACGATAGAAACTCCACGCTGGTCCCGATCAGCGACCACATATACGGAGACAATACTGTACACAGACATTCAACACAACTTACTTTTGCAATCTTCCGCTCCAATCTTTCTGCCTTCTCCTCTGGCGTTTCCTCCTTCTTCTTCTCCTCCTTTTTTTTCTCCTTCTTTTTCTCCTTCTCCCCCTCCCCACTCCCCGCCGAGCCAGTCGCTAACGTATCTTTCATCTGAAAATGAAATGATGATTGTATTATTTTATGGCAAATAGTAAGATTGTACAGCGTGATTCTCTCGCTAGAATCCTCAAAGACAATGGTCTAAGAGCTGGCTACATAGGGGTTAACGTGACTCGATGCAGTCACAGTTCTTATTGTTGGATTAGTGTTGTCGAATACGAAATCGCCGGTCGGCCGCGTCAGTCTGGGGAACTAACCAGGGGGGTAGAGCGGCGATTTCGTATTCGGCAACACTAATCCAACATTTTTACATAAAAACTGTGACTGCATTGAGTTACGTTGACTCCTTTGTAGCCAGCTCTCGGTCTACAATGCCGCCAATAAACCGCGCCTCGCTGAGTTTCGTGGAAGTGACGAATTCCACGTTCTGCATTTCTCAACAGATCTTTGCGAAAATGGCATCAATCGATGTCGTGCCGATGAAAATGGTACCACGCTAACTTCGTTAATAATTGTCTGATTTACACGACATGATTTTAATCGGGAGAACAGCAGGAATTCATTGGTATCACTGCCATATCGATGCGATGAAGAATAAAGAATTTTTTAATACGCCGTAGTGAATCTCGACACGAACGTCGAAATTCACGAAACTCAGCGAGGCGCGGCTTATTGGCGGCATCACCTTTGAACACTCTAGCTAGAGAGTCACTCTGTATAATAGTATACAATATAATACTTACAATTTCTGGATTCGCCATTGTTTCCGTCAGTCTATTCGCAACTGTATGACTGGCAGGGACGGCGCGCTGCAGCTATCGTTGATGGAGGGGGAAGCATCTACAAGAGCGGTGGTAATGGGTGCATGAACTGCGCCTGCGCGATCACGCACACATAACCACCGCTCCAGTAGGTGTTTTGCCCTCCATCAGCAGTAGCTGGAGCCCCACCAATTCATTGTTATTTAGGTGCCCGGCGACTATCCCCACAATTTCGTGGAATTATTTGTTCGAGAGTAAGAGAATCCGAGAACGAGCGAGAGCGGACAAAAGAGTCACGCGTAGTTGCCGTCGATTACGGAAGAGAGAAAGCATGATACTTTGTCTCGCTTCGTCGTTCACGTGCATCGTGTATTCGAGCCTCGAATAACGAATAAAAATTATTTACCTTTTGTTCGTTATTTCAGATGTATATTTAGATAAACTTTTGCCCAACTCTGGAGGGTACGATGCACGTGAACGACGAAGCGAGACAAAGTAACATGCTTTCTCTCTTCCGTAGCCGACGGCAACTACATGTGACTCTTTTGTCCGCTCTCGCTCGTTCCCGAATTCTCTCACTTTCGACCAAAGAATTCCAAGAAATTGTGGGGATAGTCGCGGGGCTCCTAAATACGGTATTGTCTCCGTATATGCTCGGTTTGGTGCACCCGATATGGGCTTGTCGCTATTCCCACCACTTCTGTCTCACTCTTGTCCGGCGAAGGCGAGAGCGAGATGGAACGAGAGCGAGCGAGAGCCATTGAAAGCGAGCGAGGACGGTACGAGACAGACGACGCGTGGATGTTTTGTCTCACTCCGTCTTTCGAGCGCCGTAACACTCCGTCCTTTGTGTGCGCGATGGTTGCAGGCACTTACGGAAGCACGGGAACCGCTTCGCAATATCTTGACGCAGGCCCGGTTCAAGTCTTTTTTGCGCCCTAGGCGAACTTGTCAAATTGCGCCCTTTATTATAAAACATTTATTTGAGATTATTTATGACTTTACTCTGCAAAATTATACAACTGCTAGAGCCTCAGGTTGACAACAAGTGCAGAACGGTCTTTTCATTGTTGGTATTGTTGAAAATAAATTTTTAAATGACATACTACAAATTGTACTGCAACTGTTTTAAACTACGAATACAAATTCACAGTAAGGTCACCAATAATCTCAAATAAATGTATTATAATAAAGGGCTCAAGTGGACAATTTCGCCTGGGGCGCAAAAAAGACTCGTGCCGTGCCTAGCTATCTGACCGTCGCGCCCATGCGTCGAGTAGTCACGATTCTATCTGAGCACTCGGGCCGTCGCGCATACCCGCCGCGCATGCAAAGCGTTCTATCTCGCTCCCCCCTTCGGTCAGAAAGAAGCGAGAAACGAACACTCGAAATTAGGATTCCGAACACGATACAGGCTCAACGTAGAGAGTCATTTGTTGCAGAACGCACCACAGACGTATCTTCGGATTCACGTTTCACGTTCACGGTTCGCGTTTACGTTTTTTGTAACGGGCAGTAGGATTTTGAGTTGTGTTGCGTTGTGTTTGTGTTTGTTGGTTTAATGTAGAATGACTGGCACTCTAAATGTGAATATGCAGGATGTGGAAGAAGTTATGGACAATAATTCTCCGTTTCGTCCGCGAAAATTACGTCCGTCCGCAAGGAGATTTTCGAAACGGAAAGTATATCGCGTAAAGAGAATGTCTTTAGCCCTTCAGAAGAAGAAAAAAGAAGGCGCAAAAACGGCAGACGACACTGCCGTAGAACAATATCTAGAAGAAGTGGCCGGGGAACGTCTGGTAGAGGAACCATCAACCTCCGACGGACGACATCATATGCGACAAGAGATAATGTACACGCCATCCGATGAAGATACTGATACGGTCAGTTCCGGAGAAACTGAAGAGGCACTTGAAGAATTTGATATACAAAGTAACGAAGAGGAAAACTTCGTTATAGAAAAAGTTGGGAAGGACGAGCCACAAGAGCAATTGAGTCTCCTAAATAGCAACGATATAATGAATTTCCCAAATGTGCTTGCTCAATTGCAAAAAATAGGTAAGCATGCAAAAGGTAGGGAAGACTGTGGCATTGAACACCTAAGAATAACTGGTGTGAAACGACGTGGCTTCAAGAGCATCTTCAGCGTAATGTGCACTTTATGCCATTACAAAGCTGAAATCTGCAATCAATCGGACGAAGCCGAAGAAGTGGATTGCAATCAGGGCGCCGTTAATGCAACAATTTTATGTGGAGGCAGTTATGCCCAGTTGCAACACACTTTTGCAGGAGTGAACATACGTTGCATGTCGAAGAGAGACTTCGTGAAGGATCAAGATGAATTCGTCAAGTCCGCAATTGCCGCTGCAGAAGAAGAGATGCTAGCAGCGGCTGAAGAAGAAAAACGTTTGGCGATTGAAAGAGGCGACGTTCTTTCCGGATCAGGGATCCCTCACATCCCCGTTGTGGCTGACGGAAGCTGGATGAAGAGATCCTACCGCAGTAGTTGTTACGATTCTGCGTCTGGAGTCGGCGTGATAGTTGGCTATCACACGAAAAAAGTTTTATTTTACGGCGTTCGAAATAAAGTTTGCAGAATTTGTCGGATTGCTGCGAAAAACAAGAAAGAACCCCGAAAGCACACATGCTTCAAAAACTGGAACGCATCTCGAGCATCGACTGCTATGGAAAGCGATGCTATAGTAGAAGGATTCAAGACCAGCATAGAAAAACGTGGACTCGTTTATTCTACTTTGATTGCCGATGGGGACAGCAGCGTGTATAAGAAGATTATTCATGCTGATCCATACAAGAGACAGATTCGTGTAAAAAAAATTGAATGCACGAATCATTTGTTGCGAAACTTCTGTACAAAAATGAAAGCGATTGTGAAGAAGACTACACCTGGACCATTGCGGCAATCTGTGGAAAGTAGCATTCGTCGGATGCGCACGGACATCGTAAAAGCCGCAAAGTTTAGATACAATCAGAATGTATCAATCGAAGAAAAAACAAGGAATTTGCATGGCGATATACAGAATGTTCCGAGCCACGTGTTTGGTGAACACAAAGAGTGTGCACAACTAAAATATTTCTGCGATGGAAAGAATAAAGAGAATGAAAGAAACATCGTTCCAGAATTGACGAAAATTGGAGTGTACCAGGACATAAAAGAAGCACTTCGTCCAGTGTTAGCTCATGCGGAGAGCTTACTCTATAACACGAATAATAACGCTGTGGAAAGCTTGAACGCAATAATTGCAAAGTACATTGGCGGAAAAAGATTAAATTTCGCCGAAAGAGGATCCTATACAGGAAGATGTGCAGCTGCTGTCGTGGAGTACAACAGTAACCAAGTGCACTCGCGATTGAATGCGGTAATGAAGAAGAAAACGCCCGAGGTTGTTCTCCAAATGGAAGAAAAGAAAAAGAAAGAAAAGGAAAAGAGAGCTGCAAAACAGAAGGAACCGAAGACTGCGCGATATGTACGCAAGCAATTGCCCTCGCAGAAAGATTTCGATTATGGACAAAATGCGCAGAAGCCAGACATGCCGTCCGAAATGTATGAACTGGAGCGGGAAAAGCATATGCAAATGCTCAAGGACTGGCAAGAGAAAAGACACGCTATCGAAGACGAAACCATTGGACAAGCAAAGAACCGCAGATGGTTGCAGTACAGGTCCAAATTGTTGACAGCATCCAATTTTGGACAAGTGTGCCGTCGCCGACGTGACACGCCTTGCGCAAATGTAGTAAAGTCATTTCTGTATCCGCGGATAATTAGTGCACCCGCCGTGGAATACGGAAAAGAATGGAGAATATTGCTCGCGAAGAATTGAAGAAGCAATACACGGATATTGCAGAATGTGGAATTTTCATCGACAGTTCCATCCCCTTCTTAGGAGCTTCACCGGATGGAATCATCGGTCAAGAGGGTATTTTGGAAATTAAATGCCCCAAATCAGCGGAGAACTTTACGCCAGAAGAAGCTATTGAACAAGTTCCCGCTGTCCGGCGCATGTTCACACGTAAAACAGGTATTTCAATGAGCAAAACGCATCACTATTATTATCAAGTACAAGGTCAGTTACATATTACTGACAGAAAGTACTGTATATTTTGCCTTTGGACCCCGAAGGGGCTGAAATCTATAAAAGTAGAGAGAGATGATGCGTTTTGGGAAACAGAAATGGAGCCAAAACTGGTTCAATTTTATTTAGAATGCATGCTACCCGAATTAATAGATAGTCGGCACAATAGGTGCATGCCTATTCGGGAGCCAGAATTTATACTGGAGGAGAGAGCGAAAGAAAAACCTAAAAGCTTGAAAAAGCGAAAAAGGTCTCCAGTTGAAAATAGTGAAACTGTTGTAACGGTCCGGCGTCGCACCGCGTTGTAAAGCGCGGGACCACTGACTCTGTCAGTGGTCATAAGTGCCAGCAGTGGCACTTTTACTCGCTGATCATACGATCACGCGAGTCGGTCGACGCCGCCGTCACTTTGCCAAGAAAGTGACGAAAGATATAATAAATTTGATCGATCCGGCGTCGCACCGCGTTGTAAAGCGCGGGACCACTGACTCCGTCAGTGGTCATAAGTGCCAGCAATGGCACTTTTACTCGCTGATCATACGATCACGCGAGTCGATCGACGCCGCCGTCACTTTGCTAAGAAAGTGACGAAAGATATAATAAATTTGATCGATCCGGCGTCGCACCGCGTTGTAAAGCGCGGGACCACTGACTCCGTCAGTGGTCATAAGTGCCAGCAGTGGCACTTGTACTCGCTGATCATACGATCACGCGAGTCGATCGACGCCGCCGTCACTTTGCCAAGAAAGTGACGAAAGATATAATAAATTTGATCGATCCGGCGTCGCACCGCGTTGTAAAGCGCGGGACCACTGACTCCGTCAGTGGTCATAAGTGCCAGCAATGGCACTTTTACTCGCTGATCATACGATCACGCGAGTCGATCGACGCTGCCGTCACATTCCTAAGAAAATGACGAAGGAAATATCAAATTTAATTCACCCTTTAATTTTTTCAGACATATTTCTAAGTTTACAGGAGCAGATAGACAGAATTCAAGGGGACCGGAATGAGAAGGCGGCACCTAGGGGGGGTTTTAGTGGGTATACCGGAGACCGGGGAGTCCCACACAGTGATGCCAGAAAGAGGACGGGTCCTCTCGAGAATTTCCCCCACCACGCATGCACACTACGCCGGAGCGGCGTGTCCGTGAGCTCGGCGCTTCGGACAACGTCGGGAAGACGAGAGAGAAAACGAATGTGCGTCTTTCTCTCTCGCTCTTGAAACGCTGTGATCCATGGTGGGGTGCAAGCGACACGCGGCCGTGCGCGATCTTCTTGGGTGCCTCGAGATTCACTTTTCCCTTTCTGACATGTGTATAATACTCTTGTAATGAAAAAAAATTTGGAAAAAAATTTTATTACGGAAATCACGTTTCAAGACCTCCTGATCACGTTTTGGCTATTTAGAAAAGAGCTTTTTTTTAAAATATCTCATATATTTGTTAACACGATTACGTTTAAACGGCAAAATGGATTTCAATGAAACTTTATATTTAAATTTTATATTGTCTTAAGATCCGATTAGATCACGAAAAACCATAATTACCCGTTGTGGTTCTTCGATTTTTCAGATGTACGAACTAAATTCTACATAAAAAAAGGTTAGATAAAGTTCTTCTGTAACTTCTTTAACAAAGAAAAATGTACATTCATAATTTCTTGTTTTCATTTTAAATTTCCGTACTTTTTATTCGAGCTATTTCTATTTTTCAAACCTTAAAATGAATTTTTTTATTAAAAGATGAATATTTTGATACTATAAATTGGTGAACTTTGTTAACATTAGAATCCACTCTTGGCCAGTAGCATGGACGCTGTAGCGCCTTCGATAAAAAATATTTTTTCAGAGTATGATCTAAAATCTAAACGTAATCACATTTCTCGCTAGATTTTTCGATAATTATATCAAGTTGCGACAAAGAATCACGCACTATTTACAAATTTATTACGCGCAGCGTCCACGCTACCGCTCGATGGAAACTACGGGAAAGTGGTGGTCTCTTCCATCGGGAGGGAAATATAAACGATTCGTTATGCAAAGCTAACATCGCGATATACGGTACATTAAAATGTGTAAATCGGTATGAAGGAATATTCCTTATGTCAGAAAGGGAAAAGTGAATCTCGAGGCACTCAAGAAGGTCGCGCACGGCCGCGTGTCGCTTGCACCCCACCATGGATCACAGCGTTTCAAGAGCGAGAGAGAAAGACGCACATTCGTTTTCTCTCTCGTCTTCCCGACGTTGTCCGAAGCGCCGAGCTCACGGACACGCCGCTCCGGCGTAGTGTGCATGCGTGGTGGGGGAAATTCTCGAGAGGACCCGTCCTCTTTCTGGCATCACTGGTCCCACATAACCCCGGCAATACTGTAGCCGGGGTATGCATAAAGCATTTTCCCCCTCTGAAAAAAAAAGCTGATATATATGTACGGGCGTCGCAGGTATGCATGATGTTCGACGAATTATTGAAACAAATTTTTACTGTTATACCAAACTTACCGAAATGTCTGCGATTATTTGTTACAGGCGGACCTTTTACCAAATTACTGCAAACATGGTATATGGGACAGTAATGCCAGGACAAATGGAATAAGTACCATATTCCAGGTAAAGTTTAACAGCTTATAAATCTACATTAAAATTTTGTACGCTTATAAAACAACCCTATTTCCTAATGTGTATCATAATGTGTTACAGATCCACACTGCCTACGTCATCTTTCATTATGAGCGACCTGGGAAAATTGTAGGAAGACCGTCAATGGAGAAGAGGAATTACATAGAATGAGAGAAGATAATATTGCAATATTGTCTCGTTAGCGGATCGCTGGTCGGGATCGGCGCACAGTGGGACGGATCGACGTTTAGGTAGGTATTCGCTTCATTTCTTACATATTTCATCATTTATTGATTATAATCTAAGATTACAGGTAATATATTGTATAATAAATACAATAATCATTTTTTTTCTCGTCGCTCTTTTTAATAATGGGACTTCAAGTGTCCCTTCATGTTGATTTCCATATATATACATCCATATATATGAATCGGGGCTTATTAATAAATTATTTAGAACATCTTGATTTGTCTTTTTTCGGCTGCTCTTTTTGCGTATAATTCGCAGTAGTTTTTAAAATCATTATTTCGGGCGTTCTGGGCTTCCTCAGTTAAATATTCTAAAAAAATTTTATATTTCCATTTTTAGAAAATGATCAGCTTTTACACATTGGAATAGTTTTAGTTAGTCTTTTTCTGGTAATGAAAAATATAAACGCTTATATTCTATTGCCAAATTAAGATTTTTTGTTACCATTTTCGTATTTTTCTAAATTAAAAGAATTGTTCGTATTTGTCCGTAAATTCAAGCACACCTCATAATTCTGGATAGATTCAATATCACAAAATTCAATTACTCATATCCGACCACATCCGACCCTTTGAAAAATTGATATTTTTTTGCACAAACGCAGGTGCAAGTCAGGAGAAATATACTATTTTGCTCCAATTTTTTATTTGCAATAATAATTGTGCAAATTGAATGTTTTTAACTTTAAATTACACGAATTGAGTAATGTTCAAATATAAGAATAATGAGTAATATATGTTGGAAGTGAGGCACGCAGGGGTGTGCAACGTGCAAAAGTATGAATGAAACCCTAGATAAATAAGAATGAATCATGTATGTAATCAGAGAGTGATTGGAATCGAATTTTGCACACCTCTGCGTGCCTCACTTCCAACATATATTACTCATTATTATTATATTTGAACATTACTCAATTAGTGTAATTTAAAGTTAAAAACATTCAATTTGCACAATTATTATTGCAAATAAAAAATTGGAGCAAAATAGTATATTTCTCCTGACTTGCACCTGCGTTTGTGCAAAAAAATATCAATTTTTCAAAGGGTCGGATGTGGTCGGATATGAATAATTGAATTTTGTGAAATTGAATCTATCCAGAATTATGAGGTGTGCTTGAATTTACGGACAAATACGAACAATTCTTTTAATTTAGAAAAATACGAAAATGGTAACAAAAAATCTTAATTTGGCAATAGAATATAAGCGTTTATATTTTTCATTACCAGAAAAAGACTAACTAAAACTATTCCAATGTGTAAAAGCTGATCATTTTCTAAAAATGGAAATATAAAATTTTTTTAGAATATTTAACTGAGGAAGCCCAGAACGCCCGAAATAATGATTTTAAAAACTACTGCGAATTATACGCAAAAAGAGCAGCCGAAAAAAGACAAATCAAGATGTTCTAAATAATTTATTAATAAACCCCGATCCATATATATGGATGTATATATATGGAAATCAACATGAAGGGACACTTGAAGTCCCATTATTAAAAAGAGCGACGAGAAAAAAAATGATTATTGTATTTATTATACAATATATTACCTGTAATCTTAGATTATAATCAATAAATGATGAAATATGTAAGAAATGAAGCGAATGCCTTCCTAAATGTCGATCCGTCCCACTGTGCGGCGTTTAGCCCGTATCGAGAACAGATTCCCTAAGGATAACGAAAAGTCTACATCGTGTACATCAAACCTAGCCGCTAACGAGACAATACTGTATTCTTGGAAAAATATACACTTTTTTATCTGTAATTGTCCATTTCAAGGGGGCGAAAGCTTGAATGTCGAATTTCAATTCTCCAATGAAGTTGGATTGATTTATTGTGATGACTGTAACTTGATTAGAGACAAAAAAATATATAAAAAAATGTTCTGTTAAACAATTTTGTCAAAAAGGCACTGACAACTAAAAAATACTTCTATTCTTGTACTACAATTTCGATGGTGTTTTTTAACTTTAAATAAAAACGTGGAGCAGGATATTTCGTAACAGAATATGAATCAATTTAGTACAGCATCAAGTGTCGAAATAAATTTATTGCGAGATATCCTGCTCTACGATTTTATTTATAGTGAAAATACACCATCGAAATTGTAGTATAAGAAAATAATTATTTTTTAGTTCAATGCATTTTTAATAAAATCGTTTATTATAAATTTTTTATTTTCTAGTTTTTAGTGTTCGTGGATTTACATTTCATAGCTCAAACTTCTTTACAAATATCTTTTATTGTTGTATGCACTACATATGCAGTTTAACAATTTGCTTGAACCCTACAGTGCTAAAAGTTCGTAAAGAACACGAGTGGTTGATTTTAAGTTGATTGGATTTGTGGTTATGGGTTCTAATTTATTGGTGACTGGGTAATTTTTTCACCCCCTTGGAGTTTTTTTCATAATTTTGTTTTGTCATCCAAACTACGCACCCCTGCAAAGGTTTCAGACAATTGGATAGTTGGAAGTGGATTAAAATTGAGTTTCCAGATTTGAATCAAACATACAAACAAACAGGGGATCGTAGCTGAATAAAATCGTTTAATGAGACATTCCAAAATATACGTATTGTTAGTACTGATCTCTAGTTTATGTTGATAAATTTTTACAATCGTGGAATAACAATTCCGAAGAAAAGCATGTACAAAAGTATTAAATTGAAATATACTTTTGTCCAAATAGATGTTTTAAAAAAAATGATTGCGTTATTCAATTTGTATTTAGACAACAGACAATTCTTGTTGATAAAAAAGATAATTTGATCTATAGTTAGATAAAAAAGAAAGCGTCATATGTTTTTAAAAGAACTATAGCATTTATAGATTTCATTGCGATCGGCGTGTTACACTTCAGTGATGTACCTTATTCAAATTCTATGCTTTGAAATTACACATTGATTATACAAAATCTTACATCCTTTTACGTATAAATAAAAACTATTAATACGCAAATTAGTATTGTTTCATTGACATGTTTCCTAACTTCACTACCCAACCTCTCTATCTTTTATTATTGCTATCCTCTTTTACGTTCAGCGAGGCTCTGACGCTAGATGCAGCTCTCGTGCCGTGTTCCTTCGAGCTTCTCGATAGAAGGAACTGTGGCAACAGCGCGGCAGAGACAGAGTGAAAATGTGGTAACTATGCGTAAAAAATTCGTCTACACAGAGTACCTGGAGATGTCACCTGTGTATATGTTCTTTTTATCGACCGGACTAGTTTCATTAGGGTCCGTCTGTTTACTGAGGACGCTTCGATCGATTCGGACCATAACAAACTTGAGACGGCAGCCTTAACGGCTATCTTTACTTAAAGACTAGCTTGTAATCTAATTTAAAGCTAAACCTTAAATAAACTCGCGAGTGTTGAAGCTTCGACGTTTCGATTCTGAACAGACCGTATTTTGCGTGTCGACAATTCGGGGTTGCTCCGCGAAATTCCGGATTTATTGCGGATTAATTGCTGAAATCTTGCTTATAAGTTCGCAAATTATGAGCAAGATTTCAGCAATAAATCCACAATAAATCCGGACTTAGATATTTTTCCTCAACAATTCGGAACGTTCTAATTAGATATAACCAATTAAATGGTAATGGTAGGGACACTGGCAGTAATTGGCACGTGTGATACTTATTTGCATATCTCTTTTGTTGCTGTATATCATTTCTGAGTTTGTTTAAACTGTATAATGTTAATTAAATAATCGTATTAATTATTTATGTCAGATAATGTCCACGTTCGCATATATTCCCTCGGTGGTAGCCTGTGGAATCTTAGACCGTATTCTGCGTGTCGACAATTCGGGATCGGTCCGCTTAATTCCGGATTTATTGCAGATTCGTTGCTGAAACGTTGCACGTGGATTGTACTTTAACATATGCGCAATATTTCACGGCAATGTGTGCGGAATATTCCCAAAATATTCCACAAACTTGGCCATTGTAATATTGCACGGCAATATGTGCGCAATATTCCCGAAATATTGCACAAACTTGGCCATTGTAATATTGCACTTCAATATGTGCGCAATATTCCTGAAACATTGCATAAACGTGGCCATAGCAATGTCACACGGCAATGTGTGCGCAATATTTCTGTAACATTGCACAAAGGTGGCCACTGAAACATTGCACGGCAAAGTTTCCACAATTTTGCAGTAATATTGCAGTGCAACTCGCAACCAAACGGCAACATTGCAATGTACTGCAACTTTTGTGCAACGTTTCTGCAACAAAATGTGCTGTAGGGGTGACAATACAAAATTATGAAAGAAAACTCCAAGGGGGTAAAAATATTACGAGTCTAAATATTATGAGTCACCAATAAATAATAACCCATAACCACAAATCCAATCGACTTAAAATCAACCACTCGCGTTCTTTACGAACTTTTAGCACTGTAGGGTTCAAGCAAACTGTTAAACATCATACCGTTAAGGAACTAGTTTCTGATCAGTTTAGAGGGCTTCCCGCTTTAATATTTATTTTTAACCTACTAAAACTTTCAGCCATAGACTTTTTTTATACCAAAAGATGAATTAAGGTTTACACTTTAAGGAAAAATTTTAAAAATTTGAAAATAAGTATAATTTAATTATTCATAAGGTACGGTAGAATAAGATGACTAGGAACTAGTTTTTGATCATCTGAAAATACATGTGAACTAATTTTTGATCAGGTCAGGAACTAGTTTTTGATCATCTAAAACAGTGATGAGCAACCCGCGGCCCGCGGGCCACATTTGGCCCACCTGAACATCGTCATGTGGCCCACCTGAACATCGTCATATCTGTTTTTCATGAACGATGTTATATTTATATATTTAATATTGCGGCCCGCGTAGAGAAGTAGGTCTCCACTTGTGGCCCACTTCTGACAAAAGGTTGCTCGCCACTGATCTAAAATACATTGGAACTAATTTCTTATCAGGTAACGAACTAATATTTGATCAGATACTAATACTAATTAAAAAGGAAGTACCAAATAAACTTATTTTTGGTATTGAACCATCTAAATTTAATTTTTTTTATAATTTTATAATGTCCTAACCTAATTATTATTCAGGTGATCAAAAATTGGTTCCATAAGAAAAAAGTGGAACTAAATAATGATCACTGACTTTTAAAGCAAAATGATACATATAATACTAAAATTCTTTCGCTACATTGTAAAGTAAACTATTGTAAGCAAAATGTATGAAAATAACCTTTAATACCGCAATAACCAGTAAAGAAATCGACTGTGGCGTCGATAGTGATATCCTAGTTCGAACAGTAAGAGATGGCGTTCAACAGAGGCTTCCTTCAAGTGAGCTACCTTACACATTTATTTTCACAAAAACTAACAATACTAAGGTCGGTATCATATATATTGGCCGGTGGGTTTCGCGAGGGGTATTCTCTCACCACACAGTTTACCTGCCTCGGTGCTCCTTTTCTCAACGTTTTCTGACTCGCTCTCGCCTTCGCAGAACAAGAGTGAGCCAGAAGTGGTGGGGATAGTGCCAAGCTTCTGGGGTGTAGACCAAACCGAGCTGGCAGCGTAGAAATACACACATCAGAATAGGTGTGCGTTAGCGACGAAAAAATTCAGGAGCTTTATTGGTTAGAACATTGACACTTTCTCGATAGCTTCATCTCGTATTGGTCTACGCATAGCTTCGTAACGCACACAACTATTACGCTAAGAATATATAACAGCCAAACAGCTAGGTTCAGGCGGAGCCGGGCAGCGTTCCCATTACCCCACCGTACCCTGCGAGGACCACGCAACTCCAACTGACAAATCCACGATCGTCAGATGGTGGTGGCTCATTTCACCTCGATCGCTGTTCCCGAAAATGAATTCACCGGCCAATACATTTGATACCGACCTTAGTAAACAGCTCACGCTGAGGGGAACAAACGACCTGCATGGAAAAGGAGCAACTGTGGAAAAATTCTATTCCTTGAATTTGTCGCATTTGATGTGGCAGCGATTACGACGAATAGTGCGCGTCTCGATGTTTCAAATTCTTTTTCCGTCTGATTGTCGTGTTTAATAGCTTTGCGGGAAAAAAATACAAGACGCGTAGGTACAATTCAGCGGAGGTCCTTAAGAAATAAACGTGGCAAGTCATTTAACTTTCCTACGGTCGGTACGAAACGTTTTATTATTTTATTGGTAATAGCACAACCCTAACATGGATTAACGGTTGTCCGTCTGCGTAGGAGCGTCAGGCCTTTTTACCTGCAGTACAGAAAGTAACCCCACGCGGACGGAATGAAACGGAGGACAACCAATAATGAGCGACTCTGGTCATTTGCATCCAATCACTGTATTTTCCAGACATATTGGCACCCCCTTTCAAGAATATGCACCAGCCGAGTCAATTTCGACAGCGTTTTCCCGGACAAGCAGCATTCGCAAAGTATCAGTCCGTGAGTGATCACTCGAGATTTACTTATTGTCTTAGCAACCGTCACGTGTTTGTTTGAACAATGGCACATTCCCTGTGGCAGTTCACATGGAAGGCGGCAATCTCGACGACGAACAACAAGTGTCCGATAGCGAGGACCATCCCTCCACCTCGGCAAGGCCACGAAAAAACCAAAGCTCCGTGTGGAAGTGGTTTTCAAAATCAACCCCCGGAGAAGCCATGTGTCTACAGTGCAAGAAGGCTTTTGAAACGAAAGCGGGATCAACAACCACCCTTAGGAGGCATATGGAAACCAGCCATGCAGACGTCTACGCAGCACCGCCGCCGACAGAGAGAAATTCAGCCGCGGGAACTGTCGCAGAGCGTACTCGAGAAGTGGCTGCTTTAGATGAAAACGCACCACGCGCGCAGGAGCTGACCGACGCAATTGCACGGATGCTGATTTCCGATTGTCAACCGCTCTATATAATTGAGGATGTGGGGTTCAAGAACCTTCTGCGGGTAGCAGAACCGCGCTACGAGATCCCCGATCGTTCAGTATTTTCCGAGGAAATAATTCCTCAGTTACACCAAACGGAGAAGGAGAAATTGAAAGAAATCCTTGACAAGGACAGCGAAAATGTAAGTACAATTTTTACAATGTTTGTGATATCTGTCACTATGTTCTATGCCATATTAAAAATACTTTCCATCGCGATATGAGATATATAAATGTTTTCTTTCTGTTTTCGTTTAGGTGCAAACGTTCGCTTTCACCACCGATAGCTGGACGTCGTGGGCCACCGAAAGCTATCTGTCATTGACGGTACATTACCTGAGCGACGCATTCGAATTAAAAAATTACACGCTCCAAATTATGTGTTTGCCGGAAAAGTATACAAGCGAGCATTTGTGCGTAGTGCTGCGCAATTCCATACAAGAGTGGAAATTAGAAAAAAGTCACACAAATATTTATTTCGTGACGGATAATGCGGTCAACACTGTTGAAGCCATAAGACTAGGCGGTACGTGGGAACGCATTCCGTGTTTCGCTCACATATTGCAGATAAATAAACAATAAGAAATAATTAAATGTTACAATAAGTAATACTCTATGAATATTTCATATTTAATGCAACGAGTTATTTTTAGTTGGTCATAAAGGACTCGGTAGATAATTCGGAAGAATTGACCGCCCTCCTAGAAAAATGTAACGCCATCGTGGCGTTTTTCCGCCGTTCTGCATCGGCGGAAGAGATGTTAAAGGAGGAACAGAGAAGGAATAAACCAATCGTCCCGCCTCTGAAATTAATTGGTGATGTCGAGACACGGTGGAACTTCCAATTCGATATGCTGCAGCGGTTAATCGATGTATGATCTGCCATAAATGCGGTTCTGTGTGAGCCAGATATGCCACATCATATATCCAGTTGCGAGTAGTCCAGGATAGAGGGCTATTGCGATTGCCTCAAAGTGTTCAAAGACGCGACAGACCTAATGACTCGGGCAAATAGAGCCACGTTATCAAATTATGTACTCACTATATACGGGTTGAGACAAACTGTTAGAAATACCAATGATTGTGACACGATAGCCGCTTTCAGAAATCAATTGTTAAACCAACTGAATGAGAGATTTCATTTTATTGAAGAGGCAAAATCTTTGTTCATAGCAATGCTCCTGGACCCCCGCATAAAGGATAGGTTATTGTCGGGAGACAAGAAGGCATGGGCTAACACAGTACTGCATTCAATTGCGTTGGAGAATCGAATGGGCGGACTGGCGTACCATCAAACGAACAGTCAGATGAGTGTGAAACAATAATAAGATTATGTGATACTGTGTTCAATGTTGTGTGTTATATATTATGTTTATATGACAGAATCATCGCCAGCGGGAAGTATCCACCAATTTTTATGTAATATTAGAAGGGATGAGAAGCAGGCGCACGACAACATATACACTGCACTGGCAAATGAACAAAAAATGTACATGGAAGGGAGAGTCACCCCTTCGTATAAGTATATTTTCCAATGGTGGAAGGAAAATGCAACGCGTTTCCCAACACTTGCGCGTGTGGCCAAAAATATTTTGGGCGTGCCAGCCACACAGGCGTACAGCGAGCGGCTGTTCTCGAGGGCTGGCAATATTATTAGCGAGAAGCAGTCATGCCTATTATCCGAGAGAGTCGAACAAATTTGCTTCTTATCGGCAAATTCAATAAAATGATGTGCATGTATGTACATTATATATAGGATATGATTTGTTCGATTTTTTCGGATAATAGACAAATCCGTGACTGTGGGGTTTTAGTGAGTAAGAGTCTCACACTAGCCCGCCGAGGTGTCCTATGAGGATTTCCACATGTTAAAAAAAACCGATAGTACATTAAGTAATGTGTGTGTGTGTGTGTATGATGTGTATAAAATTGTATGGATATAGTATGTATATGTACATGTCGTATATGTAGTATGTTTATAATCAATGTGCGTAATATACCACAGCGTGTAATTAAACTGTTTAAGGGGACATTCTACTCTCTCGGTCGAAATATTCGCCAATTTTCGGTGATGGTTTTTATAATGAAATACACCCTTAAACGCAAAATATAATTTATATTGCTACGTTTTGGAGTAGACATAATATAAGTTTAATGTGTAATAACAGAACGTGAACATAACAGTAATTAAGGTCAAGGAGGTGTTCGGGAATATGTCTGCTCTCAATGGCGTTGGTATCTCCAGTGACAGCTTGACAGGCGATCGATCAGATCGCCTTCTTCTCGCTGTCTCCTTTGTCTTTCCATAGGGTGCTCGCAACACTGCTCCCCCCTCTGGAGAAGCGGGCGTCCCGACCGCTGCACCTTCTCGGTCGTCTGCCGCCGCACCCTGGTCCGGAAGAGTGGAAATGGCGCTGTGTGGCCTCTTCCGCCCGTCGCCTCGGCATTCGCCTTCACGCCCAGGGGAAAACCACCCAAAAACCCTGGGCAAGGCGTGGGTACGTGGTCCCCGGAGGTTCTTCGCTCTACGCT
This sequence comes from Andrena chrysosceles, assembly GCA_963855975.1. Taxonomy (NCBI): domain Eukaryota; kingdom Metazoa; phylum Arthropoda; class Insecta; order Hymenoptera; family Andrenidae; genus Andrena; species Andrena chrysosceles. The sequence continues at coordinate 16,256,143 of OY979769.1, read as the reverse complement.
CCACTTGCGTCTTCGGACTTGGGCACTTCTTGCTTGACGGGATTTCATCTTCTGCGACGACGCATCCTCTTCTTGGGCAGAGACGGGCGGGGGGACCTAGTCTTCCATGGTCGGGACTCTTCGCGTCTTCAGTATCCGAGATCCAGTTTGTGGATGATCCAACGCTGATTGTGCCGCAACGGCGAGTTCCCACGGCAGAGTTCGAGCGTGCGTCTCACGATGCCTCCGGAACGTCCCACGACGATTGCGCCGCCCCGAGGTTGTATCCTCCCTCGGTACCAGCCTTTCCTCCAGGGGTTCGTCCTCGTTGTCCTTTGGCCCCGCTCAAAGCTCCAATCCTTCGACGGGTCCGGAGTTCCCTTTGTAAAAAGGACAAAGAAACATTAACATTCTCTTTCCCTTTTGCCGGAATACGGTGGAGCGGTCGGAACAGGGGAACGGAAAGGCAAGGCGAGCACGAAAGCAGGGGGTCACACTTATGAGCATGCTATCGGCCCGCTCCCCGATCAATCCACCCCGAACTGTCAGCCCGTCTTCTCTCTTCTAAATTGCTCCAGTTCTCCAATCCTTGGCTTCCTGATGGCCCCATTCCTCTTCTAGGCATCTAGCCTCCGCAACCCAGTCCTCCGGATTAGCTTAAACTAATCTTCTTTCTTGCGTCCCGATTTCTTTTTTTTTGAACGAGCGCCTCTGGTGTACTCAAACTCTTCATCCTGGGCCTTCGCTTATGGGTCGCCGACTCCGCGACGGTATTCGCCCTCGAAATCCCTCCGTCACGACGCGTCACGGATCTCTCCACGGTATTCGCCCTCGAACTCCCTCCGTTGCGACTTCGTACACAGCTATTCCGCGACGGTATTCGCCCTCGAACTCCCTCCGTCCAGTCTTTGTACTCAGCTATACTGTGACGATATTCGCCCTCGAACTCCCTTCGTCGCAACTTCGTACACAGCTATCCCGCGACGGTATTCGCCCTCGAACTCCCTCCGTCCGGTCTTTGTACTCAGCTATACTGTGACGATATTCGCCCTCGAACTCCCTTCGTCAGAGCTCGGCAACTCCGCGCACTCCAGGCGCCTCCACGTTGCAACAGATCCGCACGCCCTCACGGCAGCACTATCCTGGCTCCGAGTGTTGTCGACCGGTGTTCCCCCAAATCGGTCGAGCCCAGGTACCATCGTCTCCGACGGCCTCCCTTCACTCCTTCTCTTGACGCTGTTCCTCTCAATTTCTCAATTTGAAGCAGTTCCTCTGGAGATGTCCGGCCTTTCCACACCGCCAGCAGGTTTTCTCCGTGTAGTCCGTTCGATCCTCGAGTGTGTCGGACCTTCGCTTCTTGGCCGGGTACCTTTCAAATGTGTCGGAGGGCTTAGCCTTGCGTTTTTCCGTGTAACGTTCTCGCGATTCAGTTGCGGAGCTGCGAGACATTGCCTCGACGGCCTCGATTTCTAGAGCTCTTCACTGCAGCTCTTAGAGTTGTGAACCCGCCGAGACGCAGTTCCCGCTGCATGTCAGAGCTCGACAATGCCGTTACAAACTGAGCCGCGGCGAGCTTGTCGCGGGTTTCTGCCGGGCAGTCGGCAAACGCGGACTGCGCCAAACGTTCAAGGACAATGTTAAGTCCTAGAGGGGATTACTGACCCAAGAGCCTACAGCATATGCTATACACCGTTGGAAAGATCTCGCCAAGACGAATCGATTGATACCATTTTTAACTTCGAAATCAGATGGGATCACCTCGAAAAATGCCCTCAAAGTTCGAGATCTTGCGGTTTTGAACAAAAGAAACCGGTAGTAAAATCCCAACCGGCCCGACAGACCTCGGGTAGGCACCTGAGGAAAAACCGAGGGATGTAAGCGATACTCCAGCAGACCGGAGCGGCAAATGTGCCTTATGACCTTCATTACAGGGCCGTGTTGGGCCTACGTTTTCCCCATGGGCCCCTTTCCTAATGCCCAGTACGAAATCGCCAATGGATTAGTGGCCCATGGAGCAAACGCAGGCCCAACACGGCCCTGAAATGAAGGTCGTGGGGCACATTTGCCGCCCCAACCTGCTAGAGTATCGCTTGCATCCCTCGTTTTTCGCTCAGGTGCCTACCTGAGGTCCCTCGGGCCGGATGGGATTTTACTACCGGTTTCTTTTGTTCAAAACCGCAAAATCTCGAACTTTGAAGGCATTTTTCGAGGTTATCCCATTTGATTTCGAAGTTAAAAATGGTATCAATCGATTCGTCTTGGCGAGACCTTTCCGACGGTGTATAGCATATGCTGTAGGCTCTTGGGTCAGTAATCCCCTCTAGGACTTAACATTGTCCTTTGGCGGCGAGCGAGGAGATGCTTTCACCTCTCCGCTGCCTATGGTACTGAAAGAGCGCGTAGTTCAAATTGGACAGATTTTCCGCTCCGTAGCGGAATTCAAGTGCCGAAACTACATCCGCGAAATTTTCGCTTTGGGCAGCGAAGAGCGTCGTGAGGACGCTCCTCGCAGAACCCCCGAGGGAAGCGATCAAGGCCGTGGCCTTCCTGTCATCATCCCATCCGTTAGCACGCGCGATGATCTCAAATTGCACTTTATACTCCCCCCACGAACCTTTCCCATCGAAAATGGACGGCTTTACCGCGTACCCCAGGCTGAGTACGCGGAGCTCCGAAAGAAGGGAAGCGGCGGGCGCAACGACGGGAACAGAGGCGGGGACAGAGACATCCGCAGGGCGAACACTATTTAGACCATTATTTACACCGATATCTACACCATTATTTATAGCGATATTTACACCATTATTTACACTATTCACATTAGAAAGTGTCTCTTGTCCCCGAGGGCTCGCGCCGCTGTCCGCTGAGCCATGAACATTCTGTAATAAGGAAACTACGACCAGGATGCGATTTTCCATTTCTAACATCCGGGCCTCAAGAGCCACCTGTGTTCTTCGGTTGGCGGCTTCCCTTTCCTCCCTCTGCCACCGGGCCTCGTTGTCCCTCCGCAGTTCCCGCAACTGTCCCGCGATGCTTAACTGGAAGCTGGTGAACAGATCCTGCAGGGACGAGTCGCGCGCTGCTCCAGGGGAGGGCTCCGCGGAGGTCGCGGAAGCGCGAGTAGGCATGCCACTACGAGTGGGCATCCCACTTCTGACACCAGTGTTACGTTTTTGAGTAGACATAATATAAGTTTAATGTGTAATAACAGAACGTGAACATAACAGTAATTAAGGACAAGGAGGTGTTCGGGAATACATCTGCTCTCAATGGCGTTGGTATCTCCAGTGAGAGCTTGACAGGCGATCGATCAGATCGCCTTCTTCTCGCTGTCTCCTTTGGCTTTGTCGCGAGCACCAGAGGGCCATGGATTCCATCCATAGGGTGCTCGCAACAATATGTTTATATTATATGTTATATATAAATATATTATTTATTTCATTTCTCCTGGTTTCATATGCTATTTCACAACCATTTCCCATCCTCCTCCAAACAGATTGGTAATGCTATCTTACATTAATTGGATAAAGAAATTAAATTTGGAGAAATGAATTATGCGAGATCGATATGCTTTAAACATTTCCATGGTCTGATGGCAAAACATGATATCTCCAGTTTTCCTGATTTTACAGTACAGCAGTTTTAAAGTTTTTCAAGCTGTGAAAAATTCATTTTCATTTCTTTAGCCATTCATTAAGAAATTTTAATAAAAATATTAATTGAATATGAAAATAATAGGTAACATAATACACATAGATATTATCTATGCATCCTACCCCCCTTCTAAACCCCGTTTGACTCGGTGGCAGCAGTCCCTTTCCCTCCACCTCCTTCCTTAATCTTTCCGCCAACACAGAGGCATATACCTTATACGCCGTCTGCGTCAACGTTACCCCCCTATAGTCCTCCGCTTTTTCCCCCGCCCCCTTTTTTTAACACGGGCACCACAATCCCCTCCCTCCACTCCTCCGGCCACACCTCTCCCCTCCAAACCCTGTTGCACATTACCCATAACCACTCTTCCACCTCCGCTCCTCCATATTTCCAAACCTCGTTTTGAATTCCATCCCCACCCCCTGCCTTCCCATCCTTTAAATTCATCACTACCCTTTTCAATTCCTCCCGCCCTATCTCCTCTTCTTCCAACCCCCCCTCCCTCTTCCCCCTCCCATTCTTAATCTCCACTCCACACCTCCCAGCACCCCTCTAAAATGCTCATCCCACTCCCTTATATCTATCCTCTCGTTTATCCTTCTTTTCTTTTTCCTCCCCCTATTCACAACCTTCCAAACCTGCCCCTCCGTTCTAACCCCTTCTACCTCCTTTTCCCACCTCTCCACCTCCTTTTTCCTTTTTCCCTCACATAGCTTCCCATATTCCCTCTTCCTTGCCTTGTACACACTCCTATCCCCTCCCTATCTATGTGTTAAATTATCTAGTGAATAGGCAGGTGGTGAGGAAGGGGAGAAGGATGGTAGTTTTGTTTATGGACATGAAGGCTGCATTTGACTCGGTGGACAGGGGGGTATTGCTGGAGGCGATGAGGAAGAGGGGTGTGAGGGAAGGGCTAGTGGAGAGGTGCGGGAAGTACTGATGGAGACAATGTGCAGAGTGAGGGCGGGTGAGGAAGAAGGGGAGAGGTTTTGGACTGCGAGGGGGGTGAGACAAGGATGCCCCTTAAGCCCAAGTCTTTTTACCCTGCTTATTGCGGACATTGATGACGAGTTGGAGAAGGGAGGGTGGGGGGGAGTGAAGCTTGGGGGAAGGAAAGTGTACACGCTAGCGTATGCAGATGACGTGGCTGCGATAGCGGAAGATGAGGAGGGGATGAGGGGGATGATTGCGAAGTTGGAGAAGTACGTGGAGGGGAAGGGTTTACAGGTGAATGTAGGAAAAACAAAAGTGATGAGGTGGAGGAGGGGAGGGGGAAGATGGAAGAAAGTGACTTGGAGGTGGAAGGGGAAGGAGCTGGAGGAGGTGAATTGTTTTAGGTATTTAGGTTATACTGTGATGGGGAATGGGGGACAGGAGAAGCACGTAGAGGAGAGGTTGAGGAAGGGGGCTGCAGTAATGGGGAACGTATGGGGGATGGGTAAAAGAATGTTTGGAAAGGATTGGGGCAGAAGAGTGTGGCTATTTGATAAACTGGTATGGACGGTGGTGGGATATGGGGTAGAGATTTGGGGATGGAAGGAGAGGGAGAGAGTGGAAGGGTTGCAGGATAGGTTCCTGAGGTGGGTTTTGGGGGTGGATAGGAGCACACCGGGGTATATGGTGAGGGAGGAATTACAAAGGGAGAAGTTGAAGGGAAGGGCGGGCATGAGAGCGTGGGGGTTCGAAAGGAAATTGGAAGAGGGAAAGGGAGGGGAGCTGGCTAGGGAATGTTGGGAGGAGATGAAGGCGAGGTTTAAGAGGGGAAGGGTGCTGGAGGGATGGGAACGGGAAAGGGAGCAGTTCTTTAAGGATAGAGGGTGGGAGGTAGAGGAGGTGGAAAGATGGAGAGAAAGGGGGTTGTTGAGGGGGGAAGATTTAGTGGCAAGGGAAAAAAGGTTGCAAGAAGAGGAGAGATGGAGGAAGATTAGGGAGTCGAGGTACAATAGTTGGTACGGGAGGATTAAGGGATTGGGGGTGCCGGAGTACCTAGGAAAAGGGTGGGGGAAAAGCAGATGGCAGAGGTTAGCGAGGTTTAGGTTGGGTAATGGAACGAGAGGGGGAAGATATTGGGAAGAAGAGGAGAAAAGGAAGTGTAGGGGTTGCGGGTGGGGAGAGGAGACGTGGGAGCACATATGGGAGGAATGTATGGGATGGGGGGAAGAGAGGGGATGGCAGGAGATGGCAAGCGAGGTGTTGGGTGAGGGAGGGCAGGGAGAGAGGTGGTTAAGAAAAATAGAGGAACGGAAAGAAATGAGAGGGGGGAGGAGGAGAAAATGGAAGGATGAGTGAGGTGATTGGAGTGAATGGTGAGTCGAGCGGAAGCGGGGGTCCGGGGGGGAGAGGGGGCAGGCGAGCGAGCGAGTGGGAGCGAACGGGCGAGCGAGCGGGCGTGCGGCGTATTAGTTAATTTAAGAAATAGGTTAAGTTAGTTCTTAATTGTAGTTGTTAAGGTGTTGTAAGGAGAGAGGATGTGGGGAATTATAACCCTGAGGGGACAAATAAAGAATTATTAATTAATTATTAATTAAGGTAACATAATACAGGGAATTATTAATAGTAACAATTTTTTGCGGAAAGTTGTGGAGATTAATTTTTTAAAAATTTTCATTAATTTCATCCTCGAAGTCTTCCAGGTTTTTGAATTCTGCAGCGTCTTCAGTTGTGGACAATGCCCAACAAAAACTGCCACCTCGCTTTGTTTCTAAACTACACGGCGTACAGATGTCATATTTTGCAATCATTTCAGATTTCATCTAGACACACATGGAAAACCTCATAATCTTAATTTTGACTCTTTGAATTCTTGATTTATTTATACTTATTCATTTTTCATTAACGGGTAACAGCCTTTGTTAACAGTGACTCCACAGAAATATAACTTATACGGAGAAGGCAAAAAAGGAAGAAAAATAAAGCAAAACGCAACAAAAAATATTAATAAACCATATATACGCAAAAAATTATTTTCAATAGTTAGAGAATATTTTCATTTGCACTTTACATTTTAATTACTCACATTATTACTGCGGCCTCACCTTTACTCGTATCTTACTTTCTCCTTATGTACCTACTATATTTTCTGTTTAACGAGTATAATAAAGTCAAAATAATAATTATTATTAGTTTCAACGGGAAAACCCTTCAGTATACAAAAAAAAAAGAACATGTCAACTATTACGAACCATTATCCAGTATATAAACATATTCTAATATATTCGAAACATTCAAGCTTCAAAATACTCGACACGCCGGACTGTTCGGTACTTTTGGCCCACTCGGTACTTTCGGCCCGTTCGGCTTACTTCCAGCCGCTCGGAAAAATTCAAGTTGCTCGGTTCTCTTCGAGTTTCTCGGTTTTATTCGAGTTGCTCGGTTCTATTCGAGCTGCTCGAAAAATTCGAGTTCTCGGTTCTATTCAAGCTACTCGGTTTTATTCGAGCTACTTGGTTCTTCGAGCCGTGTCAGGCTCGGCTCGCTTTTTCCGAGAACTCGAACAGCCCTAAGTATGATGTACGATATTGACCTCATCGCACGATGCTTGTAACTGCAGTCTCTTTAGTATTCCCAAACTCACATCGGTTCGGTCCCATGCGCAAGCGGGCGCCTCTACCCCCCCCCCCCCGGCCCGCAATAACCTAGCTCCAACCAATACTAATACCCGGGAGAAATTGGAAAGTGGAATTCTTTCTCACTCTTTGGGCATTTTCTTCTATTGGGCAATAGCCCAACAGATTTGCACCGTTCAATGCAAGTCTCTCGAGAGCACAGCATTTCATTTAACAATCTTTCAATATTCCAACGCCCTTCAAGGACAATATCGTAACTTGATGATAAAGCCATTGTAATAAATATTGAAACTAAGTACGTGACAAGAGAGCAAAGGCCTCGACAACAATCGCACTTGGCTCGGTGAAGACCGTTCACGTCCAGTTTTTATTACCGTATTCCTATACATACATTTTGAGGCCGATATCTTACATTGTATCGTCGGCTGTGAAACATGGTTGTGTTAGTAACGCCTGTATAGGTAGATTTTAATGTATTATGCCGAAATTTTTTTTATTAATATCTCAGAAACTAACAAATACCCGGAGCTAAAATTTTATGGTAGAAATTTTTTCCCCTCCCACCCAACCCATCAAAATTTCGATTCATTCCGGTTTTTGAGTCATACCGTAGTACAGCCCTTGAAAGTTATCAAGAGAAAGAGCATTATCGATAGCAAATCGTGTCGTATCACTAGAGTCAACCAGCATTGATCATGAAATTAAGAGTTAATTGAAAACGAAGGGAAGAGAGTAAACGATCCAAAATAGATGTCAGTGGTGGTAGAACAACTGACAAACGGAGTTATTCAAGGGCAATTACACGTTTTCTACAGTATACCTACAGATATATAATTGTTTTATATCAAACAAAACGAATAAGTATATACAGGGTTATCCGTTAAAACTGCAACCAACGCGCGCGCGATCAGACGAAAATGGTAACACCGCCTCACGGACCCATTCCACTACAACCGTGCACCGGCCCAGCGTTCGGAGGGTTACCAGTAAGGTAAATGTCCCAATTTCTGCTCATGTACCGATTCCTACTCATTTCGTATTTTTCTCATTATTATAAATGTTACGTTTGTACTATAGTTGTAACAAAATAATTTTAAATTATTTGAACGTTTACGCGAGTGGTGCACGAGGTGGGGGCTAAATTAAGTACAGCCTAAGCAACGAAAAAAATGTAAAATAAGAGACTCATAATTTTGTGGTCATGTTCTAGCTTTTTGTGCTAAGGAACCGCGCCACCATTGGCATTCGAAAATTAGGCACAAGGTGGCCATTATAGTGAAAATTGTTGTTTAGTAAAACATACAGAGATTATACAGTGCTCTCCATTTAGATTTTTCACGATTTCTAATATTTTGAAGTAGAAAACACGTGAGTATGTTTAGGGTCAAGTAAATACGGTCATGTCCGTATTTCTACTCACCCAAAAAATTTAGTAAGATAACCTCAAAATCAAAGTAATGTAATAACCTCTATATCTATTCGAAGGCATGTTATTTTTTTTATCATTCTTTTATGTTCTAAAAATAATTTTATTTACATTTTTCATAGTTTTAATGTGGAAGATAAAAATTTAAAAACAAAACAAATGGCAACAAAAAGGACGAGTAAGCATCAGTATACTGATGAAAGCATAAGAAATGCAATAGATGCTGTTTCTAGAGGTGTATCAGTTAAGGCTGCCAGCAAACAATATCACATACCATTTTCAACATTAAGGTGCAAATACAAAGGAATATACCCAATAGGGAAGAAAAGCGGTCCACAGACTATATTAACAAATAACGAAGAAGAACGATTAGTTCAGTGGATTTTGTTTGTAGGCAGTAAAGGTTTTCCATTAACCAAGAATATGCTGTTGGATCGTGTCATATTGTTAATAAAACAGTTGAAAAGGGAAATTCCATTTAATGATGGTAGACCAGGAAGGCATTGGTTTGAAGGCTTTTTAAAACGACACCCAGAATTATCTATACGTACACCACAAAATCTGAATTATTTTTATTTTAATAAATATTTTTTCCAAATTATAAATAGTTGTATTTGTTATTATGTTATAACACCTCTCCATAAAAGATGTAACTTATTCTAAGCTGAAACGGCAACATATTGTGTGAGCAGAAATTGGTACAAATTGTGAGTAGAAATACGGACACCGGTATTTCTCGTGAGTAAAAATACGGACATTTGGAGCATTGTATTTAATTACAAATTACTAATAATTAAACATCTTGAAATATCTTTTTTCAATATTTTTTTAATTAGTAAATGTATTATTAAGGTATTAACCAATTTCTCTGCAAATTTTGATCACAAACAAATTTTTTACACATTCTTTATGGCGAGTAACCTCTTAAATGAGTAGAAATTGGGACATTTACCTTACGACTGTTTCACAGCCAACGGTGTCGAGGAGGTGATTGTATTAGTAACGTCTATGTAGGCAGAATTCAATGTGTTATACCGAATTTTTTTTTATTAATATCTTAGAAACTAACAAATACCCGCAGCTAAATTTTTATAATAGGGATCCTCTCCCCGCTCCCACTCCCAACTCCTCAAAATTTCATTTCATTATGATGGTTGTGTCATACCGTAGTACCTATACCCCTTTCAAAACGTCGAAGCCGAACTGATGGTTTACCCGTACAGTTGGTAAAATGAACGCCGTTCTTTGACTTTTCATGTACCTATACTCCAAGTCATTTTAGAAGGAACTTGCCGACCGACGAATCGTTGGCGTTCATTGGTGCCGAAACAAATTACTATTGGCTATACCCCAAACAAACGCTTCCTCGGAGCCAATGAGCTCATTCTACATGCGCGAATAAGTTCCCTCTAAAATGACTTGGAGTATACAGCTCAGATGTTCACTAGCATAATTATTATTCATTTATATTACATTCCGATTTTGCGTGGCAATGAGACCTATCGTACCTAGGGTTTGTCGGTTTTTACTTATAAATTTGTAAAATTCTAAAATCGGTTTTTAAATTGTTGAAATATATAGTTATGCCCAATAGAGGGCAGCACGAATAGAGAAGCGAACGTGACGTAAGACCCAAAAGGATCAGTTTAGTTCAGTTCAGTCAATGGCTACGATAAGAAGCACAAATCATCATTGTATCTTTGAATATTCCTTTTGTTACATAAAAAGTAATACTGTTATACCTTTTTCTTCAACTCCGCTGAGAACAAAAGTTCCAACATAAATTTAAAAAGCGGTTTTATATACTACAACTAATATGCAGAAATTAATTAATTATTTGATTAAAAACTTTAACATTTTTACTTGAAATCGCCTCGTCCACAAGCATATTGTAGTAGGTAACAGTTTACTGTAAAACTAATCTTCATGACTTCATATTTTCCAAAAAAAATACTAAATGGAATAAAGATTTATAATTTGGTACCACCTTTTAAAAGATTTATATTTTGTACGGATTTTAGTTATTTTAGTAGTTTTCCCCATTTGGTTTTGTATGTAGTCTATTTTATTGTGTTATATTTTTCCAGATTCATAAATATTAAATGAACTTAAAAATTGTATGTATTGCTTTTGTATAGATAGATACAGTATATTTTATTTTGTTATATTTTGTAAGTTCCATAATGTTAAGAAAACTGAATTTTTTTAAAATGAATATTAATATTTTACTATTTGAATTATATTTTATGTGAAAATTCGAAAACCGGTTTAATCGGTTTTGGGGAATCGTGAAATTCAAAAAACGGGTTTTTCAAAAGTCGGTTTTTGTATAAACTCTAATTGTACCTATTGTAATTACATAAAACAGATATTAATAAGTTTTCAAATCAAGATAATATCGAGGAAACGGTCAAACGAGAAGAACAAATAAAAATCTGTTGCGACAACATCGCCTGATTTTTTGCAGCTTTGTAAGAATTCAAGTCGGTAGAAGACAGTTTATAGCGGACACCGCACGCGTATAGTCGAATCGGCAGATTCGACCGTTATGTAGAGGCATACGATGCTTCCACTTCCACGTATTAAGTGGCAGCACACACAAGCAGGAGACAAAACACCCATGTGTTTTCGGGTTGCTCTGCTTGCCAGATGACACCAGACAACCACTCTCGATCCAATGTCGGCACACTGCCCTCGCTGCGTACACGCGCCCAACATACGGATGGTGAAAAAAGGCCCATCTCCTCTCCAACCTTCCCCTCTACCATCGCCTCTTTGGCGTGTGCCCATCGCGTGCATCGCAAATCGTTCGTTCGATATCAGACGAATCCTCTTATTCCAGGATTTTCCAACCACCGACGTATTATATTTTCTTTCTTTTATGTCTCCAACACAAAGTTATTATTGCTGTTGCATACAAATAATGTGAGTAGAATCTGCTTATGGAAACCACGAATTATATAGTTAATGAAATGTATTTAATTGCACCAAGAAAAGAACAAAGAAGTAGAAACCTATGCACCTATCTAAAAGTACTGTGATAAAATAATTGTATTTATATATTTTTCAAAATGTTATATAAAATAAGATACATCCCTAGTAGCATTTGTTGTTGGCATGCAGTTGGTCCACGCACATAATATTAGTTGGCCAACAGTTAGATTTGGCACTTTTTTTCAGGTTGGGCCAACAACAGATGGCCAAGGTAGGCTTCCCTACTGTTGCCGAATTATTTATATTCTTTCCAAAAGACGTCTTAAAAATGTCCAGAAGGCGTCTTAAAGAACTTCAAAAGAGACGTTGTAAGCACGTTCTTTTCAAGCTTGGTTTAGAAAAAAAAATCGTGGGGTAAGGAGAATCGAACACAAACTTTTCGCTTGCGAAGCAACCGCTATTCACACTTACCCAACACATTTTCTTGTAAACACTTCTAATTTCTAGTTACATAACTAGAATTAATTGTTTATAAAAACTGTGCAGTGACGCGAAATATTCTACAAAATATCATCATTCGACTTTTAGACTCATTCCTTAAAATTTCACATTCGTCTCAAGACAAACGACCTCATTACGAATTTATAAATAAGAAAAGAAAAATCACAACTTGGAATATAATAACAGGTTTTTGGATGTAGCAAATTTTCTGACGTTTATAAGACGACATTTAATCATCGTTGTAAATTTTTTGTTAATTAACCAACCATAAGAATTGTAGGCCCAACATTGAATATTCGTAGGCAAACTGTCGTATCTTTTTGTTAATTGACCAACCATAAGAATTGTAGGCCCAACATTGAATATTCGTAGGCAAACTGTCGTAACTTTTTGTTAATTAACCAACCATAATAATTGTAGGCCCAACATTGAATATTCGTTGGTACACTGTCGTAACTTTTTTGCCGTAGGCATCATGTTGGGAATTTGTAGGCAAAAACACTAACTATATCCCAACTAATTCCCAACTGTTGGCTACCGTTGGCCAACCAGAAATGCTACTAGGGATTGTGAAAAAGTATAATAAATATTGTATTTTTTTTTTATGACAGACTATGTTAGTTTGATACACTTGTTTAAATTCGTGAATGGTTTGAAAATGTTTGGCTTTAAAGTTCCTACATTTTACGATTGACAATATCGTGCAGTGCCTATTTTGTTGAAGACTAAACTATTTATTAATTACCTGAACGATGTGTACAAGAATTTGTTCATTCCATGATTCAATGTACTTTAATCATAACTTATTACTTCTGAAGTTTATTTCTATCTTTCTATGATATATGACTTTTGCTTGAAGGATAAAAATTTTACTAAATACACGCTAATCTCTTGAAAGTTCCAACAGTATTTAGATGGCCTGCTCCTTAGATAAGGTTACACTCTCATAGTTTTTCGTGTTATTTTAAAGTATGAAACATCAAGAACACATTTTTGAAATATTACATGGAAGAGTCCTGGAATTTTATTCGAATCAACACACGAATAATACGAGCACATGTCACCCGCAAACCCACAGGTCTGATTTCAATAGTCCTGGCAGGATTTCGAATTCTATTGTATTTTATAAATAGTTCGCACCGTTTTTCTATTGCGTGTAAATTTTCTTGGAATTTTTTTCAGGGGATGTATGAAAAAAGAGAATGGTAGAAATTTGTCAATTTTGGACCTGGCTGGTAACGAAACGTATTACACGATATATTTCTACAGGTCCTAAGGAATCGGAAATGCATAATTGTTTACCCTGGAGACGATGGGAAAGTTATAAAAAGTAAGCATAAAGTGCGGAATATCGTCGTTAGTAAAACACCGTTAGTAAAAAATTCCCACATACAGACAATATTTGCTAGAAAAATAATAATAATATTAAGAAACATCGTTTGAGTTAATGTTTTATTGTGTAATGTCATAATGACCGAGTACACCAGCGTGAACATTCGAGTTGCATTTCACTTATCTACCCTTTTACGTATGCGTTTGTAATTCGTAAATTACAAAAGATCTCGAAAAAACATTTAAATAAATGTCATACCGTTTCTGAAGATCTATATATCTGTCGGAAAGAATTTTCGCTTATTATTTATCATTTTTCCATCGCCTCCAGGGTAAATAATTGCAAGCTCATAGTTTAATCCTGCAAACCGCGCGCGCCCGAACTTGTAAAATGGCAACACTGCCTCACGGACGCATTCCACTACAAACATGCACCGCCTCGGCGTTCGGAGAGCTGCTAGCGACCGTGGATAGCAGTGATGCCCGAGCTTCGAGAATTTTGGGCTGGTCTCTTTCAAATTAACGATGCAAATAACTATTCAGAATTTCCCGACACCGCACAGTGGGAAAATTTTTGCGATTTTATGGCCAAAACCCCAAAAATGAAATTTCTGAATTCGACAAAATAAATGCAAATGTCAATTGAAGAACTATATCCATTTTCGTGGTCAAAACCTCGAAACTTATTTTTAATATATAAAATTTGGCACTTTTACGTTCTGATATATGAGAAACTAAATTATCCGAAAACCAACTCTTACAAACATTACGAAAGATAAAGATTTTTTTATTATTTACATTTATACACGTAAACCTATGCTACATCAGGGCATAGAAGAAGGGTTATCGCTTCGGACGACAAACCTTTTAATTTTTTGTCGGGAAGTTTTCTTAAATTACTAATTACTGGATCTGACGATAATAAAAGCCAATTGAAAACATCCTCCATAGTTTTTTCTCTTGAGCATTTTCGAGAAAAATTTTCTCGTACTTTTTAATGTCTTTATTTCGTGCTTCTCGAGCTTCCTCCGAAAGCTGTCCAATTGGAAGGACAGCATTATCACTGCCTGATATAATGGAATTGATATGTGGCCAGATAACCACTTTTCATGTTTCTTAAAGAAAAATGCATTGTTGCGCAAACATGCTTGCCTGATGGTTCTGAATTTATAAAATAATTTTGATAAGTTCGAAAATGCGTCGGAGTGAATGGAAACTTCACGATTATTATTTGCCTTTACTTTTTTTCTAACTGTCGCACTTGCTCACGAATATTCTGTTTCAAATAAATGTGTACTGTTGTAAATAATTCTTTTTTCGTCAGTATTATTTCATTTTGACAAGATGCTAAAATGAAATAAACAAACATACATAATACAAACAATCAGACAGATGACCGAAGCTGAATAAAATTGTTTAAAAAAGAATAAAAAGGTTTGTAATGTATAACATGTGAAACAGTCTCGGTCACAGTTATCTCGTATGTTATACAAGACACTACTGGATCGTGTTTTAAAAAATGCATATTATTACAAGATTAGCAACTATTAGCAATTAATAATTGCATTTATAGAATCAGAAAAGTTCAACGTAAAATAGGAATGATAAATCATTGCGGGATATTATGGGATTTATAACTATTTTATGTATTGAAAATTGATTCTTATATGAAAAGGTTATTTCTAAAAACACTACTTTAAAAATTGTATAAATTACGTATTAAGAACCGAAACATAATTATTTTGGAGACAAAAAGATATCTTACGCACCACCAGGAATTGAATCCATGCCTTCAAATTATTTTTTTAACTTTAGATAACACAATATAAGTGTTTAAAGCAACTTGAAAATCTGGAATAATTCTTCGCGATCGGACTAACCTCACATGAACATAAACATTTGCGAGTCCATACGAGCTTTCTATTAAAACATTTAGCAGTAAAATTGGAGGCATTTGATGCCCAAATTAATTCTTCAATTGACATTTGCATTTATTTTGTCGAATTCAAAAATTTATTTTTGGGGTTTTGGCCATAAAATCACAAAATTTCCCCACTGTGCACCGGTTGAAACATTTGGGGCCTTTTTCGTATAACTTTTGAACTGCAAGAGATATCGGAATGCAATTTGCGCCGAAAAATGAGAAAAAATTATTCCCTCTTAATGATGGATAATTTAACATATTTTACGTTTACTTAATTTTTCTTTTATCAATTTTTTAACCATAATTGTTTAAAAAGCTGTTGGAAACTGTTTATTTGATAATGTATTTAACGCTGTTTTTAAAATTCGTGGTGTTGATGAACAATAGGCTAGTTGTTTCTGTATCATTACATTCATAAATTGAGAAATTAAATTTTTATTCAATTATGTGTTAGTTCTGCAGACCTCAGAATCTATTGTTCTGATTTTCTTTTTTATGATTTTATCCTTAATGCAGTGCATACCTAGATCAGACGTAAGGGGTAACTAATGCGACGTGTCTTTCATTGTAGCGATGTTTGAATTTTTTTAGAATTTTTGTGTTTGAATGTTTTAACTACTCAACGCCACGCCTATACCGTCTTCCGTTAATGTCATTTTTTGGAACGATGTGCCATTACTGTGGCTTTTACAAGCTGGTGGCGAAAAATCTCTCTGCACAAGGGTCCAGCGCCGCGGTAAACCCTGCCGTAGCTAAAATTTTTGAAATTGAGACGGGTACGAAATCAGTTGACATTATTTTCAAACCTCATTACAGTAATCTGGGGTGCGAGTGGTAAACCGATCATAAAAGTGGACCGCGCGGCTCGATTACCTGGTCCGGGAAATTCCCAATACACAGGGAGCCGTTTTTAGTGCCTAGCTGCGAGCAACCCGTCCGTCCCGTTGCTAAGGTTAGAATTGGTGAGGAGAACTGTAGTAATGTACGTGCATTTGGAACGACTTGAACTGAACCATATACAGGGTCAGCGTTTTATTCTGCAACCTGCGCTCGCGCGACCTCGGTAAAATGGCACAGTGCCTCTCGGACGCATTCCACTACAACCATGCACCGCCCCGGCGTTCGGACAGCTACTAGCGACCGCTGGACAGCAGTGATACCCGAGCTTCGAAAATTTTAGCGTCGCAAAGAGCTAGGTATTGGGAATTTCCCGGCCCAGATAATCGAGCCGCGCGCTCCGCTTTTATGATCGGTTTGCCACGTGCACCCCAGATTACTATAATGAGGTTTGAAAATAATGTCGACTGATCTCGTACCCGTCTCAATTTAAAAAATTTTAGCTACGACAGGGTTGACAGCGGCGCTATACCCTTGTACGGAGAGATTTTTTGCCACTTGCGTGTAAAAGCCACAATAATGACGCATCGTTCCCAAAAATGACATTAACGGAAACCGGTATAGGCGTGGCGTTGAGTAACTAAAACATTCAAACACAAAAATTCTAGAAAAATATTCAAACATCGCTACAATCAAAGACACGTCGCATTAGTTACCCCGTACGTCTGATCTAGGTATGCACCGCATTAAGGATAAAATCATAATAAGGAAAACCAGAACAATAGATTCTCAGGTCTTTCAACAGCTTTTTAAACAATTATGGTCAAAAAATTGATAAAAGAAAAATTAAGTAAACGTAAAATATGTTAAATTATCCATCATTAAGAGGGAATAATTTTTCCTCATTTTTCGGCGCGAATTGCATTCCGATATCTCTTACAGTTCAAAAGTTATACGAAAAAGGCCCCAAATGTTTCAACCGGGGCCGGGAAATTCTGAATAGTTCTTTGCAACTTTAATTTGAAAGAGACCCGCCCAAAATTCTCGAAACTGTGGCATCACTCTTGTCCAGCGGTCGCAGGCAGCTCTGCACTGGGCTGATGCATGGTCCTGTGGAATGCGTCCGTGAGGCGGTGTTGCCATTTTACAAGTTCGCGCGCGCGCGGGTTGCAGGATTAAACGATGACCCTGTACATATATACATATATGCCAGACTATACATGTAGTAAACAGTATCGAGGGAATTTTGAGACATTTTCGTATCAAATTTTACTTGACAGCACTTTAATATATGTATTACTGTAGGAAAATAATTTGGAGGAATGAAGGTTAACCGCTTATTCAAGAACACTTACAAATATGACACGCAACTTGTAATCGTGTTGATGTGCCTAAGTATATAATTTGTTGTAATTCATAAGAAAATGTACATTTCTCGTGTTAGTAACCATTTCGTTAAATAAGTTGCCTTATTGAAATTTTAATGTGAAAATAAAGCAACTATCGATCGAAAAAAGAACGTTGTTCTTATAAGATTCTCTTTCAAGGTAAATAGAAGGGGGCGCAGGGAGAGAGTGGTAAAGGGTTTCGATGCAATTCACAGAGTGGAATTACATCCTTGTTACCCATTTACAATTGAATGCTCGGAGGTCTAATTGACAGAGTGTAAAAATAGAAGACGCTTCGGGGCGAAGGGTGTAAGAAAAGAGCTCGTGCTTCAATAGGTGGATCTGCTTCATGGACCCACAACCTATGAATGAAGTCGTAAAAGTTCCTTATTCGCTTTCGTGAATGAAGTGGCGTAAAATTACGTAGATCAACTGTTACGTTCGTGATAAATGTGCGACTCAAATGGTAGATTATATTGTAGAAAAAAATTCATTGACGTTGTTTCATGCTGCGTAGCATAGTACTTGGTCTTCTATATATACAAGCTAATTTTAAGAATACTTCTTGTTCTCTATTCATATTTTTTATTATACCTATGCTTCTACATGCTAACTTTAAACGAAGCTACTTAATCTATACATTTATATAATGTAGGTAGGGGAAATATGGGTAAAACCGGGACGCTAAGGATAAAAGCTTATAACTTTGACATTATTAATGAAAAAAAGAAATTGAAATTAGGATTCATTAGAATAAACCCTTTATTAAATAATAATATATACCCATTTTTTTAATACAATAACAAATACAAAAAAATTACGATTTAAAATATGGTCCGTTTTTACGGTTTTACCCCATGGTCTGGGTAAAACTGGGTACCACAGTAAAAAGTGACCCTAGCACCTATAACAACGGAATTCGTCCAATTTTGCAGTCCCCCAACCAGTGCAGCCTTCGTGGACTCATTTATAACAATCTGTACACTGCACCAACCGTCATTCAATTTGGATGAAGCATAGGATTGTTGGACATAAATGCAAATGTCTTCACCATCTACATCACCAGTATTATCATTATCCTTCCGTATTTTGTTTAATTTTGTGGTTTTCTTTCTCTTTAGTTGTAGTCCTTTCTTAAGATTTAGTTTAATGTTGATAACTTCCTCTTTTTCGGGTATTCGGTTTTACCCCGTACGGTTTTTCCCCAGCATACAATCTTGTAAATATTACGAATTATCAACAATACCAGGGCGAAGTACAAACTGTCTTAGTTATTTACATTTTAATATGCAACAATTAACATAATTCGCACAAAAAAGTACTTACCTACTCTTCGTCAAAATTTGCGCTCCACAAAACCATGCTACTTAGTCGCGTTGACAGTCCCCAGGCCATATGGTTCATCGAAATTCAAAAAAACAATAATATTTAGAAACTAGAAGCCTGCCTCTATTACGTGACGATCGAAAAATGTCGAAATTGTAAAAAATAACAAAATGGCGGACCATTGAAAAAAAGTCATGTTTTCGGGGTACAAAATTGAGGAAATGTTGCTAAAAAAAATAGAAGCAGGTCGAAAATTGAAAATGTCTGATCGTCACGTAATGGCGACAGGTTTTTCGTACAATAAATGTCCTTGATCATGCCAATTGGACGTATAGTTTTCTCTGTAGACTGTCAACGTGGTTGAAAAATGTCATTCTGCGGAAAACGCGTTCAATGTTCCGCGTTGCTCAGACGGGCGTTTGACACCGCTTCACGAAAAACACCATATCTCCATCAATGTTGCGAATTTCTTCATAAAATTTGGAGAGAACATTCTTGAAACATACGACTTTCAGAAAATGTAAAAAAAATTTCAGATTTGAGACAGTGGTCTCCCCCCTTAAAGGTTAATGTGTGTTGCCCTATGTTCCTGCATGTATTGAAATCTCTAGTAGATACAAATATATTATTACAATGAAAATTGAAAGATTTTTCATGGTCTATCAAACTATATAATTGAATTGATTAGAATTTGTAGTGGGGATCATTTTTTTCATTATATAATTTACCATATGGTAGTCCTAATTAAAAGTTGTAACTTTTTCCTGAACACTTTTTTTCTATCTCCCACAGTTCACAAGTAATAATACAAAATAAAAAAATTTCAGGGGTCAATTGCACACCCTTGAATTAAATTTGGGCAGTGAACAAAATTGCGTTGTACTTCATAATTTCTTCAATTTCCGGGTTCAGGAAATTCTTCCCTTGTCAAAAGTATGAGGGTTGAAACTTTGTAACGCGACATAGGAGAGACCGGGGCAGATGGTAACACGGGGTACATTGTAACATAAGTAAAATCTTTTGAACAACAAATCTGGTAAACCACTGCATGCGAGATCTGCTTGACGATATTAGCACCGTCAGTATTAGTGACACAAACGAGCGTTATGTTTTCATTTTGTGGTTATAGCCCAGAATTTTAGTATTTAGAGCACGTAAGTAAATGTTGTCTTAGCACTTTTATTTCAATTAACCGTCATTTGAAACCGTTTGAATTTTTGCTTCTTTGTCGCAAACGAATCAGTACACACTGATTTATTATAATGTGTATGAATTTTAATGATTTGATGTTTAGTTTCTCGTTTATTTAGATAAAACGCAAAAATTCGACCTCGGGGTAAATTGCAACATGTTACTATACTTACTCCGCTCCAAATGGTGATAAAGCAAGCTATTTGCTGACACACCCGAAAAGGATACTCTAGACGAACAACAGAACAATCGAGAATCCAAAAGTAGAAAAAAGTATAAAGGAAGAAGTAAATATAGCGAAGAAGAATTTGATAGAATCAGATGAATAAGCAATGATTGCTTAACTCATGTATATCAAATCTTTAATGCTGATCTGTGTTTACATTTGTATTCTTTAGAAATATTTATTTGTGTTCATATTTGTATTTAAATAAGTAAAACAGATTTGTTACAATTTACCCCGGACAGGGGCACATTGTAACAAACGTTCAGATTTGTTTAAGATGAAGCTAGATGTCCAAGATTTTGTTACGTACTTTCACCCAATTAGTTCACCACATATGTAAGTAGTAAATCACGCAAATTATTTCCTGAATGAGGAAAACACTTTCGAGAAAAAACTGTGAAAACTTTTTTTGTTACAATCTTCCCCGGTCTCCCCTACATGAAAATGGTTACTTCTACGAAAAAATTCATCATTTTTTTTGTAGAGAATTTCCTAAGCTAGAAATTTTATAATAATCATTTTTTTCGCTAAACTGCTAGATACAAGATATTTGCAAAAAACCGTTATTATTTTTTTCAACCCTGTGTAAAATTTTTAGCGGCGGTCGGAGCAATAGGGATTTTTGATATATTGTTTAAAACGACAAAATAAAGGCCTATACCAATATTTAGCTTGCTGGGATTTATTCCGAAGGCATGACCTTAATTTCACTGGACTAAAATTCTCTCAAAAAATAAAAAAAGTTTCAGTCGAATCGGATAATATCTTTTGGAGATACAGGTCCCACCGATTTTGAGAACACTGTTTCGAGAAAAACCGGGTGTTACCCATGCATTTACCGTTACTCAAATGCCTATAACTTCAGGAATTTTACGAATTTCAAAACCTCCTTTTAAACACATTCCTAAAAGGTGGAAAATCGAAAAATGAAAAAATCGATTTTTAGACCGGTACCTCCCCTTAAAAAAATAAGAATTTTGAATCACAACAAAATCAAACTCTAATAGAAAACTTTATTCTGAAGTGTGTAGGAATGAAATTATGTTATAGGTCAAAAGAGTGCGGAGTAAATTGTATTCATTATTAAGCTGTCATTTACGATGATATGTGGTGGTTTCTTTGAAGTTGTAGATCATACGTGATATCTGAATTCAAAACCTATTGGTGTCCTGTTTTCAGCTCCATTTCTTCCAGGAGCTTTTTCCACTTGGATAACTCGATTTTTAAGGTATTGGATGTTTCAGCCAATAAATGATATTTATTATTTGTTATCAACATAACTCTTTGCTGTACAATTCTTAAACAGACCCCATAACATTTTAGATATTTGTCTGCTTTCAGTATTCGTTTTCTGTCTTTATGTCTTCTAGTTCGTCATTTACAATTAGAGCTTGGATTGCGAAGAATACTTTGTGCTTAATTACATCCTTTGGTTCGTAGACGGCCGTGGTTTTTAGAAAATTGATTCTGTAGTTGTAGATTACATATTTTCTTAATGTTGAACGGTCCTGCTAGCGTCTTAAATCTGTTCATTTTAATCTGCGATGTGAACAATATTGTGGAAGTGTTAACATTTGTCTTGTAACATATAAAAGTTCCAGTATGTGTTTCCAATTTGCTATTTGGTGGCTGTCTTTTCATTGTTGTCGAATGCTGTGCCATTGAATGAATTCATTGCAATAATAGATGCAGCTGTACACTTTCTTCAGTGTCACCATTCAGGTTATTGTATAAATATATTAAGACATTACAATAGGTATACATATGTATAACTGCCGCCTAGTGACAAGTGTACGATGCGCAGAATTTCCTTGTTTCACTTTTGTGTTGTAGGAAAACAAATTAGTGTTCTTCTGAATCCAAATTTGAACACTGGAGAGGGCATTAAGATGGTCCGTAGCTACAAGCATCAAGTTTTTTTAGTTTTATTTTTGTCTTCCCCAAAACACCCCACCCACCCAAATTGTGACACATAGTGAGATATGTGCAAAATTTCAAAATGTTTGGGCAACGGGAATATTGACGAATCACGATAAGACTCATTGTCAGTGCCGATATATCGTTCTGATTCGCTAGGAGAACACATCGATAAGTACTCTACGCGGTAGTAGATTACCAAAGAATCCTACTTATGCTTATGCTTCGTCATATGCTTCTCTTTTCTATTATTCCTATTATAACGTACTTACAATTAGTTTATTCAAACCAGAGATTCACTTAGAGATATACATATGTGTATACATATACATATATCTATTATACCGCAAATGAATGGACTCATATCGCCCACGCTAAATTTAAAATCAAATATTCAAAGACAATTGTATTCAGTTATTTATCTCAATTCCAAATCCATGATAAAAGTTTAGTTAATAAAACAATTTCGATTTAGTTATTTAATACTTTTGTGTGTGTGTGTTTCCTTACTTTTCCAGATCAGCGTAAGCATACCTACCTACATACCATATCAAGTGAGTAACATTGTATTCTTTATATTTCTTTGTTTAAGTGTGCTATAATTTGGCGAGCTTCCATTGTTTTATACAAATATATTTGTTAATTTTCACATAGTAGATGCCTACTTGTCGAGAAAAATAAAAAATATTTAAGGGGGGAGACCACTGTCGCTAGTGTTGTATAAAGCTCGAGTCTTCAAAGCTTTAAACCTTAACCTTAAAGACTCAGCCTTTAAGGCTAATATCATATGAAGCTCGAGCTCTCGAAGCTCGAGGTTCAAGCTTCGAGGCCCAGGCCTCGAAGCTAGAGGTCCCTGTGTTTAATAATAATGAAGTTAACTGCACGTCCTTGATATTATATCTTATTTTGTGCAACCACTGTAAGAAATAAAAACATGTAAAAAAAATGATTTGGAAAGGATAATACCTCCTTAACGGTTTCGAAGGTGTTGAGCTTTAAAGTTTCAGCCATAAGGGGGAACAACACAGTGAGAGTTGATAAAACTGAGTTGTTTTTCATACTTTGAAAGTATAACCTATCAAAAATATTAGGTCGAAATTCACGTAAATAACGAAAAAAGTGGCCCAGCTTTGTCTATCAGATTAAATAAACGTAGAAAATTGAGAAACCCTTGTTTGTTCGGCCTATAACACTCTAAAGTGACTTCTATACTTTATTTAAATGTGTGTATGTATTTTGTAATAAAGGAAAGTTTCAAATATTGCTTAAAATATATGCATATATTTGATCCTCCTATCAGTAATAGTTTAACGAAGTTTGCGCGTCACGGAAATAATTCACTCGAGCTTTGTACATCACTTCACTACATACAATTTATACGACTCGAGCGTTCGAGCTTGAAGACTCGAGCTTTAAAGGCTCGAACTCTTACGGCTACAAGATTCGAGCCTTAAGGGTTCGAGCCTTTAGGGTTTGAACCGCGACTCGAGCTCTTGAAGCTCAGAGCTCGAAGCTCATTTTTACAACACTAACTGTCGCAAATCTGAAATTTTTTTACATTTTCTAAAAAAAATATGTTTCAAGAATGTTCTCTCCAAATTTTATGAAGAAATTCGCAAAATTGATGGAGATATGGTGTTTTTCGTGAAGCGGTGTCAAACGCCCGTCTGACCCACGCGGAACTTTGAACGCGGTTTCCTCAGAATTACATTTTTCAACCGCGTTAACAGTCTACAGAGAAAACTATACGTTCAATTGGCATGATCAAGGACATTTATTGTACGGAAAACCCGTCGCTATTACGTGACGATCAGGCATTTTCAATTTTCGACCTGCTTCTATTTTTTTTTAGCAACAATTCCCTAACTTTGTACCCAAGAAAAAATGATTTTTTTCAGTGGTCCGCCATTTTGATATTTTTTACAATTTTGACATTTTTCGATCGTCATGTAATAGAGAGAGGCTTCTAGTTTCTAAATATTATTTTTTTTTTAATTTCGATGAACCATATGACTTGGGGACTGTCAACGCGACTAGCATGTTTTTGCCGGAGAGCAAATTTTGACGAAGAGTAGGCAGGAAACGGATTTATGAATTTGATTGAAAAAAAATTTTTCTTACCCTTCGATATGTACACTATTAACTATACTAAGCAGTAAATTGATTTACTTGCGTTGTTTAGTTGAAATAAATTCCCGAAAACACCCTTACATTTCGGACCGAGACAGTGGTCTCCCCCCTTAATCAACATAGGTCTTAAAATTAATCCTTCCGATGTAAATTGTAAAGTACAAAAAATTATTTTCACATTCATAAGATAGAATGGTACCGATATCGGATGTGTCGCTCCCCCATTATAGTACGACATTCACATCTGCGAATCATAGATCGACGTGCAGACACATTTTCAAGCTTTCCTGCTTTGACTCGTATTGTCTGACTTACAGGTTTTATTCGCCGTTAAAAGTCCACTACATTATTTATTGTGAATAACTATATAAAATTCTTTAAGTATTCTCACGAAGAAAAAATTGAGAGGATTCAAGTCAGTTGGTCGAAGGGACTACATATTCTACTGGGCTCCCTCGCGGCGCGCAATCCCGTTTTCACCGAAAAATGTGGTAGAACCCCAGCATAGTAAAACCATATGGATAATTTCATGCGATGTGACACATCATTCAAGACTTGGAGTAAATCATTCGTTAAAAAGTTATGAATATTTGTAACCGTCATTCTTTTCCATAGAAAAGCTGACCCTAAAAGTTGATCTTCTAAAATTTTTCTGTTTATATTCAACATGTCGCAAAGAGACTCACTTACGTTACCGAACACTCGTAAGCATAAGAGTAAGTACATTTGAAACCGAGAGGATTGATTTTATGAGTTTAAGCGTTTTTTATTCCTATCAGTGAGTACTACAAGCCCCCAAAAGACTTGGAACTTTTTTTAACAGCCTGAATAAATAATTCATAGAGAGAGAGAGAGAGAGAGAGAGAGAGAGAGAGAGAGAGAGAGAGAGCGAGGGGGTGAGAGAGAGAGAGTGAGAGAGAGAGAGGGAGAGAGAGAGAGAGAAAGCAGTTTTGATAATTTTTTAATTCGGAGCACGTGCCGTTCACTGAATTTTTTTTCTGAAGTCATTCCGTGCTCAAAGGCGGACTGCAGGTTCTTAATGAAAGGAATGCAGAAGGGCCACCATTAATGGAAGGATCAGCTGTTCTTCGGGATGCTTCCTGAACGAGCGTGCAGAAGGAACCCGCCCCTTTAAATCTCTGTGCAAGACCGTAAAAGATCAGATGGCTGGGAGATACGACGATCGCTCGGATGCCCATTAAAACGCATACTTAAGTTTCACCGTTATGAAATTGACGTCCAGAGCACATGCTTCTTTTCTTAAATTCCTGCGAGGCATCCATGGATATTTTAATACCATTCAATATTGTTCTTGTATCAAGTGTGCCGCTCTAAATTTTTGTCTAATAGTTAACTCATGTTTAGAGACGTTTCTTCCCTTAGAACAGAACACGAGTCTTTACATTTTGTTATGGTTGTTCGACGCAAATTAAGTATCATTTATTTCAATACGATAATAGATACTACTTAGAAAAAAACAGGGAAAAGTGACGACAATTGGTTCATATATTTAAAATATGAAATTATTTTAGAAAAGGTTCAACATAAATTTTTAAGGTTCGCTGCGTATAAATTACATTATACATTACTCGACAATGACTATCGGCACATAAGACTGCCGTCTCACCGGGCCGTGAATGTGTGCGTTAGGGTGGTCCTTATTTTTCGACTTTCGTTTTTTTTTGGTCGCACTCCCCTAAATTGTGACACTTGATGAGAAAATGATATGTGCAAAATTTCAAAGTGATTGGACAACGGGAACCCGTGCCACATTTGAGTTGAAGTTTTGAAATTTGAGTGATTTCTTGTAAACTTCGAATATAATTGCTTTCGGCTATTTTTGAAGTATCAGTGAATGTTTTTTAATAAAAGTACAATTTCTTAGGTGTATAATAGTATCATTTCTGTGTGAAAGCAAACAGTATTCTCAAAATCTCTGATAGTACGATTAAAATTAGCGTACAATACAACGCCTGAGCCATTATGCGCGACTACGTGAAGTCTTATTTTACTACTTCCGATTTTTTTCGTTGTACCCCCCGCCCCCAACATTGTAACACTAGGCGGAAAAAAGATCCCTGAAAAAAATTTCAAAATGGATTGAACCTCGGTAATTAAAGTTGCAGTTCTAGTGATTCTATGTCAATTTTTGAAATCGTGAATATTAGCGCGCTTTACCTGGTTAAGGAATTGCGGATGGTCAGGTTTTTCCCGGCAGATAGCTTAAGAAGCTGTCGTGAATATTACCGCGTTATACCGTTCGAGGGTAGCGTTTTATGATATTACCTGGTAAAGTCTCTGGCGACCAAATGTATCTACTATTAGTCACAGCAGTGATTTTTCAGTCTGTTTTGTGAGTTCGAAGTGTTCGTATCGTGGAGTTTAAGTCAAGAATAGATACAGTGAAATTAAGAAGATGGAAACCAGAAATGCTGATAGAATATATTTGTTGGGGCATGATGAATCCCAAATTATTGGCTCCAAATTACCAAGTAATGGACAAGTTTTGCGTGTCCTATTTTATAATGTCCGGAAAGTGAAACTCGATCTCCGTCCAAGTGCTGCTATCGCGATAAAGGAAGTGGAAGTTTTCTGGGATAAAGCACGTATACCTGTAAGAGAAACACTTCATAGTATCGACAGGTTATTAGAACTACATCAAAATTGGCGAAAATTGCAAAAAACTAGAAAACGCCGATGTGAATTGCAAGAAATAAAGGAAAGAGAATTTCTTGATGCGATGGATGATCTTTTCGACATTGCTCACAGCAACGCCTTAAATACAATTAAAATTCAAGAGGATAAAGTTTTTTTACTAAACCAGAGAAAAAAGGGACGACCAGGACTCATGATTGGAGCCGACCAAAATTTAGTGCAGAAAGAAAAGCGACAAGCAGTTCGACTCCAGCAAGAAGAGCTTCGAAGAGAACGATTTGAAGCCATGGTGGAACTACAAGCTATGATATATTTTTTATAAATTTTTCTGTTTATCTATGCATCCTATTTCTTTTTTAAATGTTTGTGTATCTCCATTGTAGAAGAAACAGAACTACAGTCCTCATCAAGTAGTGGAACGGAAAATACTGTACGCGATTATATAGATGATGTACCTGAATCTTTTAATGAACCCAGTAGGTATACTATGAGAGTTCTGGCCCCTAGGGCGAGGGGGTGCGGTGGTGCGAGGGGGGTACCGCGCGGGCGAGGGGAGGGTGGAGGGGGTACCACGCTCTTCGACGAGATGGGTGAGGGGGATGACGTCACAGGGGGGGGGCTTTCAAAATTTTCAAAATGGTGTCGCGCGCATTTCGTATTGGCGCCACCTACCGGGTATTTAAGATACTTTGAGTCTGCGTCGGTATTTGGGGTCCGTGTTGGTATTTGGGGCCCGTGTCGGTAAATTTCCTAGGTTTATCATACATTTCGTATTGGCGCCACCTGGTGGATGTTGGATTTTTAAGATACTTTGGGCCCGCGTTGGTATTTGGGGCCCATGTCGATAAATTTCCTAGGTTTTTCATACATTTCGTATTGGCGCCACCTGGTGGATGTTGGATTTTTAAGATACTTTGGGTCTGCGTTGGTATTTGGGGCCCGTGTCGGTAAATTTCCTAGGTTTTTTCATACATTTCGTATTGACGCCACCTGGTGGATGTTTAAGGTACTTTGGGCACGCGTCGCCGCCGCGCAATCACCGTACGCGTGCGGGGATCGGTGCGCAGGCGCGACCGCGACCGATTCGTGGAAATTCGCGTCTTCGACGATGATTTCTGAGAAAGAGGGTGGACCAGGAGAAAAGATTTTTTCTGAGGAAATATTTGAATCGTGGTACCAGTACAGCACACGTGCAATGATGTAAACATAGAACGATAATTATTGTAAATCAATCATCGCGATAGCCCATGGAATAAACACGACATTGCACCGTGCCATCCCGCGTGTTTATATCTGAGCAGGATTGAACGCATTTTTGGTGCCTACGTGCACGCGCTTCATGCCATATGTTTATATATGAATCGTGGGACCGATACAACGCACGTGCAATGATATAAACATAGAGCGATAATTATTGTAAATCAATCGTCGCGATAGCCCATGGAATAAACACGACATTGCATTCGATTATGATTTCCGAGAAAGAGGGTGATATCTGAGCATTGACTTTTCCCAAGACCATGCCTCTAAGAAGTATCCTCGAGAAAATGCAATGTCCCGGAAGCAATAAATTAGGCGTTGCGATCACGCGACCAACTAAGCGATAATTATTCGGGGTAGAGTTCCGAGTATTTTCACGTTCGAGAACAGGGCAACGTCTCAAGTACCCTTCTCGAGGGTCTGCAAGTCAAGCGTCGTGGGAGCGTGTAGGGGTGAAAAGAATTCGTACATAGCCCCGCGACCATCTGGTTTACATTAGACCAGTGTCAGAACCACCCATATCGCCTATCCGAAAACGGTATTAACATTCGCCAAGTCCAGGCCTCTGAGAAGTACGCTCGAGAAAACTCGATGCCCCTGAAGAAATGAATTAGGCGTTGCGTTCGCGTAAGCAACCCATGTAAACCTAAAGCGATAATTATTCGTGGTCACGTTCCGAGTATTTTCACGATCGAGAATAGGGCGACGTCTCAAGTACCATTCTCGATGGGGCTACAAGTCAAGGGTCGTGGTAGTGGGTCCGGACATTCCACAGATTGCATATTCGAAAACACTATTGACACTCGCTAAGACTATGCCTCTAAGAATTAATATATGGATATGTAAGAAGGATGTGTAAGAAGGATATTATAAATGATGCGTTACAGGTATTGATGTGAAAGTCATTAATTTATTATTAAAATATATGTACATACTACAATGGCGCGTGGTTTATATCACGCAGCATGGATTGTAATCCTAACGCCAACAATTCACAATCAATCAAAGAATGTTGCTCGAAGTGCTCGCTTTCGAAAATTAATTTCACATAATTCGTTGGTGTCGTAGCGGTACGCAGAACGTCTACGAAGGTAGCATATTTACTGCTTACAGAGTACATATTTTTTGTCAACCAGGAGAACATATGTTGAATGCAATGTTTGTACGCGAATAGTTTACACACCGTGGCTTCAGTCATATATATGACAGCGCGATTATCGGTGATTTTAATAAGTTGATCGGCATGCATACGCGTGAATTCTAGTCGTAAATGGTCAATTGTGATTGGGGTTTGGGTTGATGTTGCATTGCTGCGTAATCGTTGGAGTATGTCCGCCTCGTTTTGCAGCAGGAGCATCCACGTAGACATTGAAAAGCACACCTCACAGCCTTTGTTGTCGGCTATGGCGATCTCAACGTGGCACGAATCCATCCCAATACGAATCCCAATAGTTAACCGTTTATAAGCTGTTGCGGTCAGTGGGTAATCACGTCCCAGGATCCGTATGATTGATGGTTTTGGTGTTTTCAACGTTTTAGACGTTGTGGATCCAGAACTGTAAGAAATATGTACATGAAATTAATACTTCGTTCATTTGCGTTTACAGTGAATAAAGTAAGTGTAAAGTGTATAGTAACGTATACATACCTCATACTGGATTGTTGTCGTTGACGTTTATTTGGAAGACCTCCATCGTTGTCGGATGTGCAGGATGATTCGTTTAAGCTGCGTTTGTACATTTTGATATGCACGACGTATGATTCTCATCAGCGGAAAAAATGACGCGAACGATACTTGTTAGCACTCGAGCGTATGTGGTGTAATGAAGTCCACAGGACTGACCCACGTCATTTTATACTGATTCACGTACACGTACATGTCAATGTGTGAAAGTATATCACATCAGTGATGATGACGGTCAAGACGTGTATGTTTACCGCACAAGGGTTAGAGAATACATGACAAATTCAAAATGACATGCATGACAAATTCAAGGAGCATGCATGCCACAGAAGAGGCGGAGACAATTCGCGATGCGAATCATAAAAGTATACTATAAGCTGGAATAATTAGTTTCATATTATAAAATCATCGAGGAATAAGAAGGATGCGAAGAAACTGTGACGTAGACATCCCCACCATACCTCAAGACTACCCTACTTGAAAACTACCCCCACTCTGCAATGCATTGGAACATCGTTCTAGGCTAGGGAAACGAAATGTATATAAGGGTGTCGATCACCGTCGCACGGACCAGTGCAGTTAATACACGCATTTTCCAAAAATAAGCTATGAATTCAATCAGAAGAATCAATGCATTTGAGATGCAGCGATGCATTGTAAGTGCAGTTTTGTGAGAATTGAATTGGTGCGCGTATTCCATTCGACGATATTCTAATGAATTTGTGCGTTTGTTATAGCAACGGCATGGAGAAATTGAGCATGCGTGGCATGTTGAGCGGGACGAGTTGACGGAAAAAATTGTAAGTACAGTTTTGTGTAAATTGAATTGGTGTGTTTATTCAATTAGGGAATCTTCTAACAAAGTTATGCGTCTGTTTCAGGATTTACTCGATAATCTAGTGAGTGCGTGGCGTGTGGAGCGGCGGGAGGCCATTCGATTTCTCGTAAGTATTGTTTCGCAAAAAATATTGGAGTGCAGTTTTGTAAGAATTGAATTGGTACGCGTATTCCATTCAACGATATTGTAATGAATTTATGCGTTTGTTATAGCAACGGCATGGGGAAATTGAACATGTATGGCACGCCGAGCTGGATGAATTGATGCGAAAAATTGTAAGTATAGTGTAGCGTGCGTAGCTTCGGATTTCGAGCGGAGCAGAAGGCGACCAGGTAGGGTCGTAAAGTTCAACGGAAAGTTTCGTAGCCGTTGGATTTTTGCCAGGCGACGAAACCTCCCCTGTCTTCAGGACTCGGGGTTTTTCCCATTTTTTGAACGCGCTACGCGTTTTCTTCGGTAAGGGAAGGAAAGCGACCGTTGACCAGCATTCGGCTACGAGTTAGCGTCTTGAGCGGTTGTGCTTTTCGCCCGTTACGTTTTTAACTCTCTACAGAAGTTTTTGTGTTACCTTCGTGAATAAACATTTTCTTTGTTGAGTTTTATCTAGACGTGTAATCAATTATTACCCTCACGTATATCACCTCAAATTGGTGACCCCGACGTGATTTAGTCGTGAAAGAGGTGAACGTTGTGAGTTAGCCGAATCGTTTCTTTTTCTCGTCGTTCTTGTGTGCGTGACGATGCCGCTTAATAACGAGGCATATAACGCGCCGAACACTACAGCCGGTACGAATAGTGATAGTGGAAGTGTGAGTTTGCTTACGCATCATTCGTTAAGGATTCCACAGTTTTGGCCACACAAGATCGTATTGTGGTTTAGGCTGTTGGAGGCACAGTTTGCGTCCGCGCGCATCACGAGTGAGGAGACGAAATTTAATATCGCTATCGCGAATCTCGGCGAAAAATATATAGAGCAGGTCGAGGATGTAGTTATTAATCCGCCTGCTACCGAACAGTACGAACACTTGAAACGTGAAGTGATTAAACGGCTGACTGAGTCCGATGGTACGCGTGTGAGAAAGTTATTAGAGAGTGAGGAAATTGGTGATCGGACGCCTTCTCAGTTTTTCCGGGATTTAAAGAAGCTGGCCACCTCATCAATTCCGGATGAGTTCATTTTAACGTTGTGGAAGAACCGCCTGCCGCCTAATACGCAGCGAGTTTTGGCTGCAACAACAGACTCTAGCATTACTGTGCTGACGGAGATGGCGGATCGGATCCACGAAATTCGACCGGAGCAAGGACGACTCGCGGTCGTACACAAAGAGCCGGCGAACAGCGAGCTGGCGGAAATACGCGAGCAGCTGAAGAAGCTGCAAGGCCAGATCGCGGCCATGTCCATGAAGCGTCAGCGATCCTCCAGCCGACCGGGCAAACGCAGCCGATCCCGCAGTCGGGAGAATGGAGAACTGTGTTGGTATCACGCCAAATTTAAAACTCGGGCAGCAAAGTGCGTCTCCCCGTGTAATTGGAATTCGGGAAACGAGAGGAGCCGTCCGTGAATGTGGCGCACGACGACGGTACCAGGTCTCGCCGCATCTTAGTGACTGACAAAAAGTCAAAGATTGCCTACCTGGTTGATACAGGGGCGGATTTATGTGTATTTCCCCGTCTTAGAGTACGCGGCCCGGTGGAAAAATCCGATTATGAACTTTTCGCGGCCAACGGCACGAGTATTCCGACGTACGGTACTCTAGGGGTAAATTTGAACCTCTCCCTGCGTCGAGATTTCCCATGGCGTTTTGTCGTGGCAGACGTCGGTGTACCCATCATCGGCATGGATTTTCTGAGCCATTATGGCCTTCTTGTAGACCCGCGGAACAGGCGTTTGATTGATCTGGAGACCAACTTGTCGACTAGTGGTTACGCGGCCAACACCAATGTCCCTAGTGTTAAAACGATCATTGCCGACTCAGTGTATCATCAGCTTCTGGCTAAATACCCTGAGTTGACTCGGCCACCGGGTTTCGGAAAAGGGACAGTTAAACACCGCGTCAGACATCATATTAAGACGACGCCAGGACCACCGGTGCACAGCAAGCCACGCCGCCTCGCTCCCGACCGTTACCGACAGGTCAAAGCGGAATTTGATTTGATGATCAAATTGGGAATCATCAGGCCGTCGAAGAGTCCGTGGTCGTCACCGCTACACGTTGTGCCGAAAGAAGACGGCACTTTGCGACCCTGTGGGGATTATCGAGGACTCAACGCCCGCACCATCCCGGACAGGTATACTCCGCCTCACATAGAGGATTTTTCGCAGCGGTTACATGAAAAAAAGATTTTTTCAAAAATAGATCTTGTAAGAGCATATCACCAGATTCCTGTCGCGCCGGAAGATATCGAGAAAACCGCTATTACGACTCCGTTCGGTCTATTCGAAGCCGTAAACACCATGTTCGGACTACGCAATGCTGCTCAAACGTGCCAGAGATTCGTCGACGAAATTACGCGTGGTTTAGATTTTGTTCACGCGTACATTGATGATTTTTTAATAGCCTCTGTTGACGAGAAGCAGCATCTCGAACATCTGGACATGTTGTTTAAGCGTTTGAGCGAGTATGGCGTAGTAATCAATCCTACAAAATGTACTTTCGGGGTTGAAGAGATAATATTTCTCGGTTATACGGTAAATGCTGACGGAATTAAACCGTTAGATAAGCGCGTCGAAGCCATTGTCAATTTTCCAAAGCCTGCGACCATTAAGCAGCTTAGAGGGTTTCTCGGTATGATAAATTTCTATCGACGTTTCATACCAGGAGCCGCGAAAATTTTACAACCATTGAACGATTTGCTCAAGGGTTCCAAAAAAGGTAACGCGCCTATTTCTTGGACGGATGGGGCAGAGAACGCTTTCAACAAGTCAAAGCAGGCACTCGTAAATGCTACGATGTTAGCTCATCCAGTACCGGGCGCGCCGATTAGTATTGTAGTAGATGCATCGGATTTTGCTATTGGCGCAGCTTTGCAACAACGCGTAGGGAATGACTGGCAACCGTTAGGTTTTTTCACGAAATCTTTATCTTCGTCGCAGCAAAAATATAGTGCGTATGACCGTGAACTTCTTGCAATGTATAGTGCGGTCAGACGTTTTCGACATGCTGTGGAAGGGAGAGATTTTATAATTTTTACCGATCATAAACCATTGGTTTATGCTTTTAACCAGAATCTCGATAAGTGTTCGCCACGTCAATTTCGCCATTTAGACTACATTGGCCAATTTACGACAGACATACGATACATTAAAGGTTTGGACAATAGTGTTGCCGACGCGTTGTCTCGCGTTGAGGCGATTGAAAAGCCGTTCGACCATAAAGCTCTTGAAGCCGCGCAGAAGGAGGATCACGAATTGCGTGAGATCCTTGACTCCGATGCGAGCGTTTTAAACTTTAAAAAGGTTCGTTTTCCTGACCACGGGATTGAAATTTATTGCGATACTGCAAACGACGTTGTACGACCATATGTCCCGAAATCTTTACGACGTAGAATATTCAATGCTTTGCATGGTCTTTCGCATCCCAGTATACGGGCTACGCAGAAGTTGGTTACAGGCCGTTTTGTCTGGCCAGCGATTAACAAGGATTGTCGAGATTGGACGCGACAATGTATTCCGTGTCAACGGTGCAAAGTCACAAGACATGTATCCGCACCTGTTGGGAAATTCGAAGACTTAGCCGGTCGTTTCGAACATGTCCACATTGATATTATTTATATGCAACCCGCGCAGGGGTACAGGTATTGTCTTACCTGTATCGACCGTTTCTCGCGTTGGCCGGAGGTAATTCCCATCGCCGATATGGAAGCCTCGACCGTCGCTTCAGCTTTTCTTTCGACATGGATTGCTCGTTTTGGCGTACCGTTGCGAATAACATCAGATCAAGGACGCCAATTCGAGTCGAAATTATTTGAAGAACTATGTAGATTGCTCGGTGCTAAGCACATTCGGACATCTGCCTATCATCCACAGGCTAATGGGATGGTGGAAAGACTGCATCGGCAGTTAAAGGCAGCGATTAAGTGTCATGATACTAGCAATTGGGTCGAAGTTCTACCCATTGTTTTATTAGGCATTCGAACGGCAATCAAGGAAGATTTGAAGGCGACAGCGGCCGAATTAGTTTATGGTACCGGGGTTCGTTTACCTGCAGAATTTTTCTTGTCTAGCGAGCGAGAGGCAAATTCGGAGTTTGTCGAGCGTTTGAAAGAGCGGGTAAACGATGTAAAACCACGGCAGGTCAGACACCATGGTACGAAGAAAACTTTTGTATTTAAGGAACTTTTTACGTCACCGTATGTTTTCTTACGTCATGATGCGGTGAGAGGACCGTCTCAACCACCGTACGATGGACCATACAAGGTGCTTGAACGGGGTGACAAAACTTTTACAGTCTTAATTAATAATAAACGGGTAAGAGTTTCTATTGATAGACTGAAACCCGCTTTTGTTGTTTCGGATGATATTGAGAGATATGCCGAAGAAACAGAAGTCGATCGCGAAATAGTCATCGAAACGGAGACTCGTATTCCGCGACGCGACGTTGTAACGCAAGAGCGGTCCGACGTTCCAGTGCAGGAGCGACGCGAAGGAGTGACGCAGGAACAACGTGACGTCGTTACGCAAATGCCACGTAGCGATATTCAAAATCGCGAAAATCGTAGTGGTATTACTACGCGCTCAGGTAGAGCAGTTCGTTTCCCAGACCGGTTTCAAGCCGGGTTTAATTGAATTTTTTGTACAGTTAGTATAAGTTAGTTTTACAACTTAGGTTTATTGTTTAGTTTTAGGAGTTAGTTTTAAGTCATTAGTTGTAGATAGATTTATGCGTAGTTGTATAAGGATTTTCAGGGAATGTTCACCCTAGTTGGTGTTAGATTCGTAGTACTGTTGGAAAAAGATGAACCTTTAATTTGGGGTTTCTTTTTTCTCAAGCGTTATCTCTGGTAAGGGGGTACTGTAGCGTGCGTAGCTTCGGATTTCGAGCGGAGCAGAAGGCGACCAGGTAGGGTCGTAAAGTTCAACGGAAAGTTTCGTAGCCGTTGGATTTTTGCCAGGCGACGAAACCTCCCCTGTCTTCAGGACTCGGGGTTTTTCCCATTTTTTGAACGCGCTACGCGTTTTCTTCGGTAAGGGAAGGAAAG
Organism: Andrena chrysosceles; assembly: GCA_963855975.1. Lineage (NCBI taxonomy): Eukaryota > Metazoa > Arthropoda > Insecta > Hymenoptera > Andrenidae > Andrena > Andrena chrysosceles. The sequence goes on along the minus strand of OY979769.1, from coordinate 16,220,176 downwards.
CGACCGTTGACCAGCATTCGGCTACGAGTTAGCGTCTTGAGCGGTTGTGCTTTTCGCCCGTTACGTTTTTAACTCTCTACAGAAGTTTTTGTGTTACCTTCGTGAATAAACATTTTCTTTGTTGAGTTTTATCTAGACGTGTAATCAATTATTACCCTCACGTATATCACCTCAATAGTTTTGTGTAAATTGAATTGGTATGTTTATTCGATTAGGCAGTCTTCTAACAAAGTTATACATTTGTTTCAGTATTTTCTCGATAATCTGGTGAGGGCGTGGCGCGTGGAGCGGCGGGATGCCATTCGATATCTCGTAAGTATTGTTTCACAAAAAAAATATTGATGCGCGTACACTATTCAACAGTGTTCTAATCGAATCGTGTGTTTGTTGCAGCATGAGCGTGAGATCCAAATGGCCGAATGGAGTGACGATTACCTCGGGACGGTCGGGCGCCTCGTAAGTGATGTTTCGGAAGAATTATTCTGATACGCGTACATCAATTGACGATGTTTTAATCGATTTACACGTTTATTTCAGCGTCGAGCTGACATCGAGGCCCGGGCGCGCGAAGGTGATCGCGAAGTCCTCATCCAGCTACTCGTAAGTGACGTTTCGTAAAATTATATTAATACGCATACATCATTCGACGATGTTTTAATCGGGTCATGTGTTTGTCTCAGCATCGCCAATACCCGACGAGACCTGATGGACGGATCTGCCGCGAACTACGGCGGAAAATTCGATCGGTCCGGCGTAAGTGGCGGGCGGACATTGTAAAGGAGCAGTTTCCATCGTCTAAAGACGAGTTTTGGGATCTCCCCCTACTATTTACGGAGTGAGTATAAACGAATTTGAATTGTTTCATGTTTCGCGTGCTATTACCAACGTTTTATATAATAATAATTTGGTGTTTTCTTTGTGTGTTGCAGAACGTAACATCACACCGATTTTTAAAATAAAGTATTTTTTTATAAATTTAAAATTTTTTATAAATTTAATTTTTATAAATTTAATTTTTATAAATTTAATTTTTATAAATTTAAAATTTTTAAATAAATATAATTTTTTATTCAAAAACAGTGTATGTTTATTAATGTACATCCATCAATCCATACGTCCTTAAATTATAAAATCAGTATTTGCGTAAAAGTAACATTCGTATGGGAGGGATATTCATGCTCGTGGGTAGAGGAATCAGTCGCCGTTGTCATTGATCTCATCACCGCCGTCGTTGTGTTCACTATAGAAAACAAAAAAAATATAACTCTTACATATTCGTTTCTCTGCATATGACGCGTAAAGTAGATGCAATGCGTGTGAGACTTACATTAGGTGACGCTACGTATATAATTCCATATTTTCTCGACATTCTCTAGCGCGCAAACACCGCAGTTGTTGTGAAATGCACATCGAATAGCATTCGTTGAAGACATAGACTTCAGATAGCAATAATCATCGTCAACGTCGTAGCCACCGTCGTCTTCGACAGTTCGAGCGTTGTCATTACTGTTGTTGTTGTTGTTGATCTTTCGCGCCGTCAGTTCGTACAAATTGCATACATCCTCCATGATTATGTTAGGTAGTAGTTGCAGCATCCACGTTTTCTTTTCCGCACCTTTCACGATGACGAAGTCAATGTTCGCGAGTACGCTGGTGAGGAGCCCCTGAAGTTTGGAGTATGGAATATAGCCGTCAGACCAGCGAAGTCCGTGATGATGCTTCGCCAGCCAGGACGCTTGACGGTTATCCCACGAATTCAGATGTTTCACGAAGTATGGTGGTTCGAAGATCCAATGGCTGATTATCGTCGTAGTTGTCGTCGTTTTATCATTGTGGCTGTTTGCGCGAATCGCGATCTCTTTGGCGACGAATTCACGTTCGATATTGAAACCTTGCAGATCGACAATGGCGAACATTATTATTCGTTTAGGTAGCACCGGCGGTGACGGAGTCGGAACGGTAACTGAGGTCTTCGACATCGACGTTTTAAAACAGTAGCAGTATCCGTAGTAGTAGTAGTATTAGTAGTAGTAATAGTAATAATATATGTACGCACGCTATATTAGTTTGCGTACCACGTTGGTTAAAGGGCCGTATTCGACTATACGATCGTGTATTATCAAACAGAAAGCGGTAGTATTAGCGGGGATATTTTCTTTACATTCGAAATCTATTCGCACATCCACCGTAGCACTTTTCAACGACTCGTTTTGCCTGGAACAATCTATGACCGCGATAGGTGCGTATTGTAAGAATTCGATCGCGTTCAGCAACGGTTCTCCGTGACCGTAGTACGATCTGCCGAATTTCGCGTACATATCGTATAGGAGCGCGTATTTATACTTATCGAAATCTAAGTTCAAGTCATCGTACGGATACGTCTCGGAATTTAGATACAGTCGAACGTTCGTAAGACGATTCGGGTCGAATACACCCGCGCATTTATCGGGACGATTCTTTCGATTGGTTTGCATGGCGAATATCACGAATCGAGGTTTCTCAATTTGCGACGTAGCTTTCACGGTCCACGTGTGTTTCGTTGTCTCTTGCAGTAACGGGTACTCATGCAGGCTCCACGAATGGAAACTCATCGCGATCGGCCGACCGCTTTCCAGGATACGCAGCATCGATAACTTATTCACTTCCTCCAAAACAACGTGGGGCATACGCCACTGCACCTTGCGTATCTCTAGTTTCGGTATCGCAGTGGCGGAGGTGCAGTGCATCGCGTTCGAATCTACACGCGATCGTATAAGTATTAGCTCGTGCCGCGCGTTCATCACGATGTGTTTGTAATCCTCGCAGAATCCTAATAACATGTTCAGGGGTACACAGAAATTGAAAGCACCCGAATGAAAAATATCTTTATTGTAATCGATGGCATAAATCCAACCGGCATTCGCAAGCACTTTACTCCTCTCGGCCGACAACGAAACGTAATTTTTCAATGTAGTTGTGATTCCTGGATTTCGACAACGATCGATCTCGACACCGTTCAATTCGTATCGAATCTCATCGAACATGAACGCAACGCAATTATTGTCGAGAACAGCGGTCGCGGACGTTGCCGGGCCTTTCGCATCCTGCGCCGTCAACGGCATGGGGCCACGTGCCACGACCTTCGATGTAGAGAAAACTTTCGCACGGAAGCGTGTATAGATCTTGCTGCTGTATGGGGATTCTTATCTCGTCGCTATTATCGAACGTTGTGTTGGCGTATGGATTGTACGTGTGTAACTCGATCTTCGTGATACGATTGTCAAAGGTTGGCGTATTTGCCACATCCAGAATAATCGACATCGTGGTTGCGTGTCTAATAGGCGACGATGAAACCTAACGATCGTAAGAAACGTACGTTCGGACGAGTCAACGGCTTTCTCCTCCTTATGGATCCTCTTCTTATCGCTCCACCAACCTTTATTCTTCTACTTTCGCCTTCCGATAAAGGATTGCGCCGATGACGCGAGACAGAGGCAGCAGGAGTAGCAGCGGCAGCGACGATTGATGATTCGTACGCGTGATCTAACACTAACATACTACACACCCACGAATACGCGTGTAGTCACGCTAGCCTATCGCGCGGACGTCGTTGAACGTGCAAACGAATAGTTATTTCTTCTCCGCGGAAATCTATAGGACGATCGTGTTGATCGACGATGCACAACGTTAGATCGTGTATTGCTCGTGCGACGATCGGCAGGTAAATGACGTGTCGCGGAGTTTCCGATATCTTATATCCCGGCGGTACGCGAGGTGAAAATTCATGAATCGTGTGTACCGGTTTATCGTTGCTGTACGCGCCGGTAGTGACGTTGCACGTTACTCTGATCACGTTAACGTTTATAATATTCACGGGTACGTCGGACTCGTGCCAGATTCTCGGTAATAAGACACGATTCGGAGAAAATCCTAGCAACGAGCCCACATTGTTCGGTTTCGTAAAGTCTACAAAGAACGAGCAGTACAACTCACTTTTCATGGTGTTGTTGTTAGCTCGTAGCATTAGAGGGTACTTGTCGTCATCGTTGCTATCGTTGTTTCCGCGTCTTCGAGGATATCGATCGAGTAATCGTTGCTTCAGATACTCGGCGATAGCGTCTAATTCGTAGGAGCCGTGGGGGATCGTAATGCATTCATGAATGGTGTCAGCGATTGTATTGTTTTCGGTGTCATAATTCACGACGAAATAGAATTTATCGTTGCTCGAGTCGATGTTCGGTATCGTGTGAAACGTCTCCAAGTCCGCGAGTCCTAATTCGTATTGACCATCACTCAAATCTATCGGAGGGAAATAGTTTAACGTGAGCACGCTACTGCGACCCGTTAACGTAAGCGTGAACGACATATCATAGATTACACTCGCGAGACGGAGAGGTGGTAAGTGACGCGCGCGTACGAATACTCGACATTTTATCGATATTATGAGTCTTTATTATTATAGGAGGTGTGAATTGTCATTATGCATGGATCCATTGTAACATAATCTTAGTACACATACCGATATTATTAGTATATAGGCCATAATTCGATAGACTTTTGCTGTAAAAATTGCATGCACAAGCGAACGCAATTCATCTCGTCGAAACGTTGAAAACGATTGTGATTATACGTGATTGTTGTACCATGTCTGAAATAGTAGATCAATTCCGCGGGAGGTCGCAGATTCCCAAAACTATCAAAGTACTGTACTCGCGGCCCGCGTTTCGCGTACGCGACCCAGTGCGTACCGACGCCTCGATTCTCGTCCAGATTCGCGATGCCACATTCGTTGCTTCGTACGCGCGTGGGAAGTGTGTCGCGCATAAACACCCCTCGAAAGAACGGGATGCTAGCGCATTCGCGTTCTAATTGCAGGTTCGTCATAGGTTGTTGCGTTATCGCCGCCACCGTCGCCACGCGCCTACTCGATCGGCGTTTTTTTTTCTTTGATCTCAGTCGTCGTTGGCTTCGACGTCTAGGATTCAAGCCCGCACCTCGCTTGTACGGTGTCAGATGCATCCCTCGCCCTTCCATCGCCCGATTATGACGCAACGTCTCTTCTAGCTGTTTTAGCGAGGCCTCCGAAACGTTGACCGCTTTGGTTATACCAGCCGCTCCACCGGCCAATGCCCCGATAGCCGATAAAGCAGGTAGCACGAACGGAAGAAATTGAAGAAAGCCACCGCGTTTCGCCACTCGTAGACTACGATGTCGTCGTCGTCGCCGTTGAGGATGTTTCCTTCCAGACTTTCTCTGTTTACGTTTCGTCCTTCTCATACCCATGCCGAGTTTAGTCTTAGCCTTCATCGTTGCCCACACTCCAGTCGCGGCTGCTTTTTCACCAAAGGTCGCGTCGTTCGCGAAAACTCGTTCTCGCGCTCGTTCGGCTAGCGCACGATCTGCCTCGTGTCGCCCCTCTAAATCCTTTCGACGAGAGTACGCGATATCGTGGTCGCGACACGCTGCGTCGAAGGGATTCACACCTTCGTCGCCACGTGCCAATCGCTTTAGCAAACGCGTCCCCGGTCCGCAGAACTGATAACCCGGAACGTGTAGTTCGAACGGTAGACGGTTTATGATACCGTTCACGAGACCTGATCCAGTCTTTCTCTTATTCTTCTTAAGATTCTTCTTCCTCTTCTGATTCTTGCCTAGTCCGTGAGACGTCGCAGTCGTTGATGCTACCATATACGTTAGAATAGTCACAATAGCTACTGCAATAATAAACGCGTACGCGCGCTTAGCCGATCACAGTGATAGTGACCTGGGTGACGCGTGCCACGAATATAAATAGTCGTGTTTCGTCACACGCGCGCGAGTACCTGAGAAACACCGGTAACATGCGATTCGCGAAACAGTCGGAAGTTATTCGCGTGACCGCGAACAGAATGCTCGAAGATGATAGCGATGCGAGTCGATCGAACAGACACGGCCCGTTGTTGCCGAATAGTGTGCGAGGCGTGATTTGCGGCCCGTCCGGGTGTGGAAAAACGAACGTGCTTCTGGGCATGCTAGAGAGTCCGAACGGTTTACGTTTCGAGAACGTGTACGTGTACTCGAAATCATTGCATCAGCCAAAGTATCGATATCTCGAGCAGGTGTTCTCACTCGTCGATAGAATCGAATACTTTCCCTACTCGGACAACGCTGAGATCGTTCCACCTAGAGACGCTCGGCCCGATTCGATCTTCGTATTCGACGACGTGGCATGCGACGAACAGAACGCGATACGCGAATACTTCTCCATGGGTCGTCATGCGAACGTGGATTGCTTTTATTTGTGTCAGTCGTACGCTAGAATACCTAAACATTTAATCAGGGATAACACGAATTTCCTCATGCTGTTCAAACAAGACGGCATGAACTTACGTCACGTGTACAACGATCACGTTAATACAGACATGACGTTCGAGTCGTTCAACGACATGTGCGCGAGATGTTGGCGTCGACGATACGATTTCGTGGTGATCGATAAGGATAGTTCTATGTACGAAGGTCGATATCGAAGAGGATTTAACGAGTTCGTCGTAGCTCGTTGACATCAGTAAACCGCGAGTCATTCATCGAGCAACACGAAATGTCAAGCGAACCAACGACAACGATGACGACCCCGATAACCTCGAGCAAAGTCGACGCGAAGCATACGCGAAAACATCGTCGACTTCATCGACAAAAAGGGACGAAACATCAAAAAGGAACGTAACACCAAAAAAAAAGAACGAAGCGCCAAGGTATGGACGCAAAGGTGGAAATCGCTAAAGTCAGCGACGTTATACGTAAAAAGTGTTTAGCCTTGAAAATTGGTAAAATGACTACGGATGCAGCTGTGGAGGCGTGCACGCGTCCCATCGTCGAATAACCTTCCATATTATAACGATCACGACGATGAGGAGGAGGACGACGACGACGACGACGACACCGACAACGACAACGACCACGACAACGACAAGGATAACTACAACGACAACGACAACAACAACGACAACGACAACGACAACGACAACGACAACGACAACGACAACGATAACGACACCGATAATGATAATGACAATGACAACGACAACAATAATAACGATGTTGATGATGTTGTTGTTGATGATGTTGACGACGAAGACAGTGAAAAAATTCAGGATGATGAGCCGTCAGCACAGGTTTACGATTTGGATACGCTACGCAACCCCGCGGATGATATCGAAGTGTATCTTCGAAACGCCAAAGGACTAGAGCTGTTCAAGTACCCGGATAAAGCAAGCCGAGTCTAACTCGGCTCGAAAAAGCGAGCCGAGCCAGGTACCCGAAAAGAACCGAGCGGCTCGGATGGAACCGAGTACTTGAATTTTTCCAAGCGGCCCGAAAGAAACCGAGCGGATTGAATAGAACCGAGCGGCTCGGATGGAACCGAGTACTTGAATTTTTCCAAGCGGCCCTAAAGAAACCGGGCGGATTGAATAGAACCAAGCGGATTGAATTTTTTCCAAGCGGCCCGAAAGAAACCGGACTGCTTGGAAAGAAACGAGCGGTCCGAAAGAAGTTCAAGCAGATCGAAAACTATGTGTCCGATTTATTTCAAACTTGGTACACATATTCTTAATGATATTATCTAAACTGTATGATATCATTTTTTATGCGATAACCCATTCGTATATAATAAATGTTTTAAGTTTGCCTTGTTAGGTAAAAAATGAATAGTGATATTTACCTTGCTCTCATTTGTACAATAAATTTTTTCTTCTCAAATCCGTATGCTACCTTGTAGATATTTGATTAATGAACACTAGAATCATGGTCTCTCTGATGTTAGATAAACCTGGGCATCATAATTTGATACATCGCTCGCGCGCGTAATATTTATACAACATATGCCTGAATACATGCTCTGGATTAAGGAAATAATTTCCAACCTCATAGTATCTGTAAAAAGAATTCGTCTAACCCCTTAATAAAGGGTGTTGCCTGTTAATGGCTAAATAAGTATAAATGAATAAATAAAGAAATAGGTATAATATAGACTGCGGAATTTAGTGTAAATGCATGTTTTTGTAATAATGGATTAAACAAGTGGGACTTTGACCGATCTATATTTCATCATTATGAGGATTTAAAAAATATATTTGTAATTTTGCATATTTTGGGTATTTTTCATGGTATACGGAATTTGTTTACATATTAGCTCGAGTAATTTTTAGAAGTTGCTGAACCTCGGCTTTAAAATTTAATAGCTTCATACCTATGTTAAAAAGTTTATAATAGTGTAATAGTTACATTATATTCAAAAGATTAGTAATTTAATAGCAGGTACAGTGATACTTGTAATAGTTTGTATAATGCACATATCATGCGAATGTACTGATAAATCGAATATTGATGAAACAAGATTATATGAATTTTCTAATTCCCACGGAAGTGCGTCGGTATATTTGCTGTATTCATTCCGCATATATATGTCCAGAAACTCAGAGAAAAAAACGAAGTAAAGTTTTAAAGTTAAAATTGAAGGGATTGTTGTGCACTGGAAAGCGGCTTATCAGACTTGCATTAACTTCCGCAGTCTAGGTATAAATAAATAAACGAATAATTTTTAAACAATAAACAACTTAAATAAACGTACAATTTTTTTTATTTAATTAATGCAAGAACGCAGTACTAATCCGTTTGAATGAGGATGGGGAATACTTGTGCAAGAGCGTATGAAATTACAAGAAATAAAATAATTTTATTTAAATAACATTTGCACAGTTTAATTATACGTTGTAGCATATTTCGTACATTGGATTACATACATGATGGACGCATACTATCTGCATACTACATACACACTATATTCATGCTATACATATACATTACTTATTATATACATGGAACATACAGTATAGGCATACAATGTACTGTTGGCCCTACGCACGTACTAGATGCTATTATATTGCGTACTATATACTATTACATTATATTACATGAGGGGGACATATAGTATTGGTATTTGTTTGACCTTCCGATGACCTTGAAAAGTCCTGCGAAGGTCACGTGCCGCCGGCATTAGCGTTACCCGATGTACACCGCGGGGAGGTTGCTCGGTCGGACTTTGTACATCATGGTGGCTCTAAGAAGAGCCGATTTTGCGCCAGTGTAAATAATATATGCCATCACGTAGAGTTGCTGTAACAAAATGAACACAAATGCAGGGACTGTTAGATAGTTAAAACTCAATGGAGATCGTAGATCGCACATTAGTAAATTAATAAGGTTTCTTTGCTCTTACCATTGTTGTTTGGGCCTATTCGCTGACAAAAAACACAGCTGCTCCACCCTGTGGCCCAGGAGGCATGTCCGCTTCTCCGTGACTATGTTGCCGGCACGCGAAAATAGCCTTTCGCTATAAGCCTGCGATGCCGGCACGCCCAAAATATTTTGTGCCGCACGGGCCAGTTTGGGAAATCGCGTTCTGTGGTCTCTCCACCACTTCAGAATACAGGATTGCGGCTCTACAATTTTGCTCTCCACATAGGTTTTGATCTCCGCTTGGAGCGTATCATCCGGCGTCCCCAGCTCCTGCCTCCCAACATCGGCATAATAGTCTTCTAATGTCCCTAACGCTGATTCTGTCATAGAAACAAAATATATAGCATACAACATGGAACATAGTATCACATAATCTTAGCATTGTTTCACACTTACCTGACGACGTTTCGCTCGACGATGCGCGTTCCTCACTCACGACATTCGCGTTGCTTCCCCCCAGGTACTTTTCCGCAAACGAATACAGGGTCGTGTGAGCGGCGTCTTTATCGTCTGCCGACAATAGCCGGTCTTTGACGCGAGGGTCCAGAATCATTGCAATTATCAGCGGTTCGGACGTGTCGATGAAATGAAATCGGTCTTTCAATTCCTCTAATAAATATTGCCGGAATTCAGAACAGTGCTTTGGTGTGGTCTCATCCATACGGCATGATAACCACTTCCGTAGGTATTTAATGGATGAAATATACCGGCATAGCGTTGCCGAATCTTCCACTGTCATTAACAGCGTTGCTTCTTTAAATAATTTTAATAAACCACAATATTTTTCAATTCTGGACCACTCGCTACTCGTTATTATGTCCGGCATTCCTCGCTGACACAACGATGCAACACCGAAAAAGTCTTTAAAAACACTTTAAGAAACTTTTAAAAATGATTCCTATGGATTTCTTTCCAGTAACAGAAAATCTTTATATCTTTGTCAACCGAAAGCACATTCGGTGTTTTAAAAACAGCTTAATAAGATTCGGCATTTTGATAGGAACAAATAGCATGTTGAATTTTTCCTGCATTTCTTGGGTTTGAGGACCACCGTGCATCGTGACAAAAACAGGCTCAGAGTGAAACGAAAATTCCAAGGGCAATCAACAACGTGGTACGGTCTTTAAGAATTTTAGTCATTCTTCGACCTGAGTTAATCCGTATATTGGTTCTCTATCGGTTCGCCGACACGCAGGGCAATACGGTCATAAACGGCGACTCTGGCCGAACTTCCTGATTCATTTTTGAGGACTAGGGGTGGTACCCCGATCAGTCCCCTCAGTTTTTACTTCAATATGCCAGAAGTAAGAAAGGTGCCATCAATATAGCAATTAAGGGGGGAAGCCACTATGACGGTCAAAAATAAATGCTATTTTCAAGACATTCTTTTATAATGAAATGTAACGAAACATCTTTATTACCAATTGAAAATGCATATGTTTATATACTTCTATATATTATATAGAATTTCTACGAAACATCTTTATTACCAACTGAAAATGCATACATTTAACTAATATTTTATGCTACCATCTTTTGAAAATCTTTTATAATGAAATGTAACTTTCAAAAGATGGTAGCATAAAATAGCATTTATTTTTGACCGTCATAGTGGCTTCCCCCCTTAATTGCTATATTGATGGCACCTTTCTTACTTCTGGCATATTGAAGTAAAAACTGAGGGGACTGATCGGGGTACCACCCCTAGTCCTCAAAAATGAATCAGGAAGTTCGGCCAGAGTCGCCGTTTATGACCGTATTGCCCTGCGTGTCGGCGAACCGATAGAGAACCAATATACGGATTAACTCAGGTCGAAGAATGACTAAAATTCTTAAAGACCGTACCACGTTGTTGATTGCCCTTGGAATTTTCGTTTCACTCTGAGCCTGTTTTTGTCACGATGCACGGTGGTCCTCAAACCCAAGAAATGCAGGAAAAATTCAACATGCTATTTGTTCCTATCAAAATGCCGAATCTTATTAAGCTGTTTTTAAAACACCGAATGTGCTTTCGGTTGACAAAGATATAAAGATTTTCTGTTACTGGAAAGAAATCCATAGGAATCATTTTTAAAAGTTTCTTAAAGTGTTTTTAAAGACTTTTTCGGTGTTGCATCGTTGTGTCAGCGAGGAATGCCGGACATAATAACGAGTAGCGAGTGGTCCAGAATTGAAAAATATTGTGGTTTATTAAAATTATTTAAAGAAGCAACGCTGTTAATGACAGTGGAAGATTCGGCAACGCTATGCCGGTATATTTCATCCATTAAATACCTACGGAAGTGGTTATCATGCCGTATGGATGAGACCACACCAAAGCACTGTTCTGAATTCCGGCAATATTTATTAGAGGAATTGAAAGACCGATTTCATTTCATCGACACGTCCGAACCGCTGATAATTGCAATGATTCTGGACCCTCGCGTCAAAGACCGGCTATTGTCGGCAGACGATAAAGACGCCGCTCACACGACCCTGTATTCGTTTGCGGAAAAGTACCTGGGGGGAAGCAACGCGAATGTCGTGAGTGAGGAACGCGCATCGTCGAGCGAAACGTCGTCAGGTAAGTGTGAAACAATGCTAAGATTATGTGATACTATGTTCCATGTTGTATGCTATATATTTTGTTTCTATGACAGAATCAGCGTTAGGGACATTAGAAGACTATTATGCCGATGTTGGGAGGCAGGAGCTGGGGACGCCGGATGATACGCTCCAAGCGGAGATCAAAACCTATGTGGAGAGCAAAATTGTAGAGCCGCAATCCTGTATTCTGAAGTGGTGGAGAGACCACAGAACGCGATTTCCCAAACTGGCCCGTGCGGCACAAAATATTTTGGGCGTGCCGGCATCGCAGGCTTATAGCGAAAGGCTATTTTCGCGTGCCGGCAACATAGTCACGGAGAAGCGGACATGCCTCCTGGGCCACAGGGTGGAGCAGCTGTGTTTTTTGTCAGCGAATAGGCCCAAACAACAATGGTAAGAGCAAAGAAACCTTATTAATTTACTAATGTGCGATCTACGATCTCCATTGAGTTTTAACTATCTAACAGTCCCTGCATTTGTGTTCATTTTGTTACAGCAACTCTACGTGATGGCATATATTATTTACACTGGCGCAAAATCGGCTCTTCTTAGAGCCACCATGATGTACAAAGTCCGACCGAGCAACCTCCCCGCGGTGTACATCGGGTAACGCTAATGCCGGCGGCACGTGACCTTCGCAGGACTTTTCAAGGTCATCGGAAGGTCAAACAAATACCAATACTATATGTCCCCCTCATGTAATATAATGTAATAGTATATAGTACGCAATATAATAGCATCTAGTACGTGCGTAGGGGCAACAGTACATTGTATGCCTATACTGTATGTTCCATGTATATAATAAGTAATGTATATGTATAGCATGAATATAGTGTGTATGTAGTATGCAGATAGTATGCGTCCATCATGTATGTAATCCAATGTACGAAATATGCTACAACGTATAATTAAACTGTGCAAATGTTATTTAAATAAAATTATTTTATTTCTTGTAATTTCATACGCTCTTGCACAAGTATTCCCCATCCTCATTCAAACGGATTAGTACTGCGTTCTTGCATTAATTAAATAAAAAAAATTGTACGTTTATTTAAGTTGTTTATTGTTTAAAAATTATTCGTTTATTTATTTATACCTAGACTGCGGAAGTTAATGCAAGTCTGATAAGCCGCTTTCCAGTGCACAACAATCCCTTCAATTTTAACTTTAAAACTTTACTTCGTTTTTTTCTCTGAGTTTCTGGACATATATATGCGGAATGAATACAGCAAATATACCGACGCACTTCCGTGGGAATTAGAAAATTCATATAATCTTGTTTCATCAATATTCGATTTATCAGTACATTCGCATGATATGTGCATTATACAAACTATTACAAGTATCACTGTACCTGCTATTAAATTACTAATCTTTTGAATATAATGTAACTATTACACTATTATAAACTTTTTAACATAGGTATGAAGCTATTAAATTTTAAAGCCGAGGTTCAGCAACTTCTAAAAATTACTCGAGCTAATATGTAAACAAATTCCGTATACCATGAAAAATACCCAAAATATGCAAAATTACAAATATATTTTTTAAATCCTCATAATGATGAAATATAGATCGGTCAAAGTCCCACTTGTTTAATCCATTATTACAAAAACATGCATTTACACTAAATTCCGCAGTCTATATTATACCTATTTCTTTATTTATTCATTTATACTTATTTAGCCATTAACAGGCAACACCCTTTATTAAGGGGTTAGACGAATTCTTTTTACAGATACTATGAGGTTGGAAATTATTTCCTTAATCCAGAGCATGTATTCAGGCATATGTTGTATAAATATTACGCGCGCGAGCGATGTATCAAATTATGATGCCCAGGTTTATCTAACATCAGAAAGACCATGATTCTAGTGTTCATTAATCAAATATCTACAAGGTAGCATACGGATTTGAGAAGAAAAAATTTATTGTACAAATGAGAGCAAGGTAAATATCACTATTCATTTTTTACCTAACAAGGCAAACTTAAAACATTTATTATATACGAATGGGTTATCGCATAAAAAATGATATCATACAGTTTAGATAATATCATTAAGAATATGTGTACCAAGTTTGAAATAAATCGGACACATAGTTTTCGATCTGCTTGAACTTCTTTCGGACCGCTCGTTTCTTTCCAAGCAGCCCGGTTTCTTTCCAAGCCGCCCGATTTCTTTCGGGCCGCTTGGTTCTATCCAATCCGCTCGGTGTTTTTCGGGCCGCTTGGAAAAAATTCAATCCGCTTGGTTCTATTCAATCCGCCCGGTTTCTTTCGGGCCGCTTGGAAAAATTCAAGTACTCGGTTCCATCCGAGCCGCTCGGTTCTATTCAATCCGCTCGGTTTCTTTCGGGCCGCTTGGAAAAATTCAAGTACTTGGTTCTATCCGAGCCGCTCGGTTCTTTTCGGGTACCTGGCTCGGCTTGGAAACCGAGTCCCGGATTGGTTCGGATTTCAAGCTACCCGAATATTCAAGTACTCGTACAGCTCTACAAAGGACCGTTGTCGCGAGAATATTTACGACTGTTATTCACCGACACGATGAAACGAATTGACAACGTGTACGGCGTATACTTGGGGTCCGACGAAGACCTAATGATCGGTGATTCCGTACTCTCCATCGACGAGGATGGTGACGACATTCGCGTCAACGGAACGCGACACGCGGGCACTCGGGGCTTGTACGAACTGTTGTTCATGCGAATGCCGAACATTCGCACGTGCACGGACGCGGATTTTTACTCGTACCGACGCATCTTATTATCAACGAACGCGCATAAGCGAAACCATTCACCGAGCAAGCGCACGTTGGGTAACAAGGGATACAAGTACAAGAAAATTATATCCGCGATAATCGGCGGGGTGCGGACATCGGGTATCAGACGCGTTAGGGGCAGGGGTAACGGCGCGGGCGGTACGGGCACCGCGGGCACGCGACAAGGTTTAGGATTACCCATCGACGAATCCATGACGGTCACCGATAACGCGATCGATTACGTGTACTGGGATAATCCGAATGAATTAGTCGATAGACTGAGATTGCTCATGGCATCGCGCGCGGCAGGTCACACGGGTCACGATAACGAAATCGCATCCATCATGGAGGAACTTCGCGAGGCCGGACATATCTTAAATTGAACGATCCCTTAATCGCCGCGTCAGTAGTGTTCGCGCGCACGCGTCGTTATGTCGGTGAACAAGTTTGGCACCTCGTTACGCAATAACAACATCAACAACAATAACAACGAAGCGGTGATGACAATGACTAGACTATTGTCCGCGGCGGACGATCGCTTTACCCGAAAAATCGAAACGGCTATCGCGAACGCGCGACTGGACGCCGAGTATCAACGATCTCAACTTGAGACGCGAGTTAACGCGCAATTATCTCGGTTAGAGGACGATTTAAATAACGCGATGGAACGACGCTCGGATCACTTGAATGACAGACTCGAAGAGTTCACGACATCAACAGCGACGCCGACTGCGATAACGAAGCTAATGAGGGTCGACGACGCCAATGATTATTGATCCTGACCCTTACGATAGCGGCTACGGCTCCGAATCGTCGAATGATGACGAACGATCGCGAAAAACGTGCACCGCTTGTATTTTACGAACACTCCAGGAACTCATACTACTTCTATCATCCTTGAATCGCCGCGATCATCCCCGCCAATCCGCGAAGTATGAACAAGGAGCGAGTACAATTAGTGAACGAATTACATGCACCCGCGAGACGAAATTTTCCGCGGCGACCCGTCGTGATTCGCGGCTACGATGATTTGTGGCAGGCTGATTTGGTGGTGATGCGTCCGTACGCGAAGCAAAATCGAGGATATCACTACATATTAACGATCATCGATGCGTTCAGCAAGTATGCATGGGCCGTAGCTGTGAAAACGAAAAGCGGACGCGACGTAACCGCGGCGTTCACGATCGTATTGCGACAGAGCGATACATGTCCGCGAAATTTACAAACCGACATGGGTAAGGAGTTTTACAACGCGGAATTTCAACGATGTATGAAGACCCGCAGGATCAACCACTACTCCACGTACAGCGTGATGAAAGCGTCGATCGTCGAACGTTTTAATCGTACGCTGAAAAACCTCGTGTGGAAACAATTCTCCTTGAACGCGTCCTATCGTTGGATCGACCTGTTACCTACACTCGTACGCACCTACAATCATCGCAAGCATCGAACGATCAACGCCCGACCCGTTGACGTGACCCCCGCGACACGTTTGTCGTTGGCCGTGAATGAACCCACCCCCCTATCCACATCGAAAGGTATTCGACGACGCGCGAAATTCAAAGTCGGTGACAAGGTACGCGTGAGCAAGTTCAAGACCCTCTTCGAGAAGGGGTACACTCCGAACTGGTCAACCGAGGTGTTCGAAATCGTAACCGTACAACGAACCTGTTCGGTGACGTACATTCTACGCGATTCCGCAGGAGAGCCGATCTCGGGTGGATTCTACGAGTACGAACTGCATTCGGTCGCGAATCCTGACATCTATCTGATCGAGAAGATTATTCGTCGCAAGGGAAACCAGGTGTACGTTAAATGGCTCGGATTTGATTCGTCGCGAAACTCGTGGATAAGCGATAAGGATATTCTATGATTCCCGATTATAAACACGCTCTATGTTACTGAAATAAATAAATACATATATTACACGTTTATTCAATTATTCGTCTCTTTTTTTTCACACATATGCATATAATTAATCTTAATAAAGAAGTAGAAATATATCTTTAACTATTCTACGCTATATACATATATTAGATATTCGTAAATAGACTCCTAATGGTATGAATAAAGAAAGGTTTACAACGTAAGGTATATACATATGTACATGCAAGCATACAAACACACTATACAATGATTGACTCGTGAGGCTCTAAGGACTCGTCGAACGGACTGAGGGCATTCTTTTCCTCACTCACGGAATACACATCATGCTTCTTGGAGCGTATATTACTCTGTCGAACCGATTTCTCGATTAGATCATAAAGACAGCGAATGTAATCGCCAAATTGTATTTCATTCGCGACTACGTGTCTCCGCACACCCTTCACTTTTTTATTTTCAATCGTAGACTCCAATCCAGCGTTAAACGTTCTAGTCGCGTACATCTTTGATCGTAGTCCGACGAATTCGGTCATTAAGGTGCCATTGTTCTCATCTTTCATGAGTCCCGGTACCTTTTTGTTCACACGGGGCATACCGTACGGATTGTCCACCGCGTAATCACTCGTGTCGAACCGAGCGATGTCACACTTCATCGTTTCATACACATCCTCGCATTCCACACTATACATTAAACTGTCGGTGTCGGTGTATAGAACCTTACAATGATCACCGAACTTTGCACGCATATATGAATAATGAAATTCGTACAAGCATTCTTTCGATATGTCCAGTACACTCATCCCCACGTATATCGGCTTGTCTAACTTCACTTTAAGTTTTCGCATTTCGATTGCAACGAGTTGTTCCGAAAAGATCGTACGACTATGAAAGTTAGGCTTCGCGATCAGCGCTTCCGCACCGTAACGACCGTCCCACCGCATAACCAGTCTCACGTCTACACGATTCCGCACATTTTCCATTGTTTTCCCGTACACCGCGTTATTCATTAACTTGTATAGAGTCTTTTGAAATTCGCTCGTGGCGCGTGTCCTCAAATCGGTATTCAATTGAATGTAATCACGCAACCAATGTGATTGATCAAATCGCAACACTCGATGAATTTTCTTCACGCGTAATCCGTATCGCACGCACTGTTTCAGGTAGCGATAGTGGATGACGTATCGCTCCTTATCGTCGAGCGTGGCAAGTAGCTTGGTCTGTTTACCATGTGGCGCGTGCTCGCGCACCGGACAGAATGGAAGGTCCGCGTGTGCGTTGTGAATCTCCTTGGGATATTCGATGTCCCCCTCTAACAGGTATCCCTCGGGTCCATTATCGTCGGGTAAGGATGACACGTCGAGCGCGGTCACTGTTGCATCGTTCAACCATTGAAACCCTCTGTGTGGCATAGCCTGCGACATCGCCCATCCATACAAGTTGTTGACGTCAAAGTACATTAGATACGTTGACGGCATCGACTTGTCGTACTTCGCTGTGGGCTGATACTTATTATTGGCTCGCGCATACCTTTGCGAGCACTGGCTCAGACCGCCACGTATCCCACGCTCCACGAACAGTAGCATGTCCACGTCCGTCAAAAGTTCTAATTGTACACCGGTATACTTAAGCATCGCGTCCCACGTGAAACTTGGTAATGTATAATAATGCGCGGGATCTAGATCGTAACTCAAAATACAGTCAGTGCGGAAACCCTCGAATACGTCTGCGAGTAACAGTACATCTGTTTTCAAATACAAATCACTGTAATCGCCTAATGTCTTTATGGGAAAAGTATTCCACACGTTCACGGCATGCGCGTAATCAAGTTCTGACGCGGTGCTATCGTTCAACCGGTTATAGAAAGCTTCGCGGGACGGTAAACACGTTTCATTCAGCTTGGTGTATGACGTTACGTAGTCGTATGGGAATACGCCCTTCCTGGTCAGGAGATTGAATTGATAGTCCGGTGTGTCTTTAAACTCGTGTCGTAGAATCACAAGCCGTTCCTTGCCAAGGTCCGAAGCGAGTTTCTCCAGACTCGCGGTCAAAAACTTCAGCGAATCGATGAATCTAAACTTCAACCCCCTCTTCCAATCGTTGTTCTTGGAGTCGATCCCTTTGACGTGTTTAGTGAACGATATATACCGTTCCTTCGTCACCGGCAGCAGGTTGATTTGCCCCTCGAACGCGGACGCCAACTCCTTAATTATGAAATGAGCGTCATAGCCCGACAGATTATGAAATACAACCGGTATCGTGTACGATCGCTGAAACAGTATGTTACAAGACACGTGGACTGCGCCTCGGTACTCGCCCGTCGAGTGACAATGGTCGCGCACTTTTATGTTCGTGTCGACGAAGGGTTGTCCGCACACGTGGCACACGATCGCACTGTTATGACTATGCAACTGTTGATTCGTTAGCGGTTTCATTTCTTTCGCGTTTCGCAACCATGAATACGCAGTGTCAGCAAAGTCACGAAGTTCCTGCACGAACCATTTCACGCACTCGGAGTCATGACGATACGCGCGATAACGGCACAGAGACGCGTCGGTGGAACAATGGATGTAGTATCCTACGCTGTACACTCTGTGATGCTGGTACGTGTACGTATGACTCCGCTCCGCAGGCTCGACGTCCTCCAGCATGCACTCGAAGTCCGCGTAGACGATGAATGGTGCTCGTTCTTTATGTTTGAAATTTTTGAATCGCAACCATTTATCCTTCGCGGACGGCAATTCGATGGTACACTCGTTCATGTGTTGGCAGTCCACGTTGTGTTTGTTTAATCGCTCGATCGAATAGAAGTAATTCAGACATCTACAACGATAATAACATCAATAATAAAACATATGAATGAATAATACAGCAATCAAAATATTCCGCATTTTTACTCACCTTTCGCAAACGAATACTCGACCATTATGGCTGCCGAGCTGCTTCGAAATCAACCTCGATAGACTGCGAATGCAGGTGAAGTGATAACGATTAGTGCCCTCATTATCCTGCACAAGTAGTAGGTTTGCATGTCTCTCGCGTTTATCCTTGGTTAACACGTTCCGTGCCAAGCCATTTTTGCCTGACTTGTCGTTCAGGCCATTTGATATTTTGACTAAAGATCGATATATTATCACACAATATTTCATTATATCATCAGTAGATAAGTAGTTCTCTTGTTTAGAGCAGTTATCACATCGTGTACCACCGGTGGTACACGTGGCCTAACGATCAAGTTTACCGTGTACCACCGGTGGTACACGTGGCACGGAACGTGTTAAACGCAGCGGTGCACAGCTTCCATCGGACCACGTGTACACGTTCACCGACACGTTGTTCAAACTCTCGAACTTTGCCAGCTGATTCAACGTCACGGGAAGAGTTATATCGTCCGTGCAAAGCACCGTCCCGTAATGTGGATATGATCCATACCTCTCCCCATGCGTAGCAGCAGGATACAAACTGGCGACGACCGACCATAGGAAGCATGCATTGTCCCCGCTCTTTACATTCACCACCGCTTTTTTCTGGACCACGGCCTGCGGAAGCTTTACGTCAATATCACAACCGGCTCGAAGTGGATTATACTTATTAATATTTACTAAAATGTTTAGCACTGCCCTTAGGGTCCATCCACTGTCACGATCTTGAAACTCATCGAGTGCCACTAGCGTGGGAGCGATCACGCACTTCGAGTACCACTCGCGCACGTTCGAATCTAATAACAGTATATGATTTCGCGTATTGAAACTTTTCATGTCCATATTCGCACCTAACATAAACTCCGCGTTTAAGATTGTATTCACAGACACACCATTATGTGCCGTGATAGCATTCGTGACGCGTGACATTACTATGTGTCGAGCACCCTCCAAAAATTGACGTGGATCAACGTATCCCACGTTGATGACCGCGCCGGTCGAAATACGACTTATAAACGCAGTTTCCACGTCTTCCCATACGACTTTGGGTGTTGTCGATTGAGCCGAAACCCCGTACCCTACTCGCGAAAAGTTGTTTTCCCGCACGTCCGCGCGCAATGTGGTTATTTGCACGTTCAACGACACCAGTCGTTGTTTCGTGGTCACGGGCAATCCTCCGCTGCTCTGATACTCAACGATGCGTCGTATACACGAGTCACACTGATTCGACCAGTCTAGGAATTCCTCAACAGAATGTATAAGCTTCGACCTCTGGGTCAAAACCCTGTACATGTCCATGATCATCTCCATGTTCACTTCTTCACACATAATTCACTACTTCACAAATAGTTCACCTCCCAGAGACGTACGATTTCATTCAATTTCTTGATGCGTCTCTTCCAGGTGAAATGGTCATAGTCCTCAGCAGGCCATCGAAAACTCAGCGGTGTAAGTACACGTTTCGAGTTTCGCGGTAGACTCATACAATTATCCAAAAATTTTGATAATTCCCGAGACAAAAACTCGTGTACTGTGAGTTTCAATGTTTCAGGACACAATACTTCTCGTACTTGGACCGAGCCGTTTTCGATGTCGTGTAGAAGCGCCAACGGTGTACATGCAATCGCGGTAGTGTACTTCGGCCGCTTGCGACACAGATCCTTATCAGCAACGATGCAATATATTGTGCATTTGCTCACAACACTATATCGCGCGATATGGTTAACACTTGACGATGTTCACGCGGTAATTGCATAAATCCCTGTCGGAAGATGTTGATCCATGACGTCTCGAATAATGATGGGGTGCTTAATGTATCGCGAATCTTATGCCTCTCGATTGCCAGTGTTTCGTCATCCAACTGCGGTATCGACGATAAAGGACTCACCCAATAATCACCGTCGTCGGAAGAAGACGCTAGCAATGCATCTCGCGCGTCCTCTTCACTGAGTATGTTTGCTATTCTGATTCGAACCGATGCTCGCACTTTTTCAATATTAATCATAAGTACTTTCAAACGTACTTGTTCAAATTCCGATACTCCTTGAGTCTTAAGATATTCATTGATAAGGTGCATGCACTCGTTACACGATATAAACCACTCGCTAAACTCTTCTTCGGTACGCAACTGTTTGATCACCCCCTGCAACGACTTATACGAATTCACGAAAGAGTCCATGTTATGCACGCGTAACGTATTTCACGATTTTCACCGAGAGACTGAGAGTTTAATATACTAGCCACCTACCCTACCCGAGATCTTGTGTCGTCATCGCTCTATGCTTACGTTAGCTGCAGTTCGAACGTATCTTCGATTTCGGTTCACCATACAGGGTTGCTGTACCACTCCCACTTCAAATATAAACACATGGCATCGCGCGGTGCAATGTCGTGTTTACTCCATGGACTACCGCGACGAATGACTTACAACCACATCGATAAGGATACTCACCGTGTTCTCGAACGTGAAAATACTCGGAACTCTACACCGAATAATTATCGCTTAGTTGGTCGCGTGATCGCAACGCCTAATTTATTGCTTCCGGGACATTGCATTTTCTCGAGGATACTTCTTAGAGGCATGGTCTTGGGAAAAGTCAATGCTCAGATATCACCCTCTTTCTCGGAAATCATAATCGAATGCAATGTCGTGTTTATTCCATGGGCTATCGCGACGATTGATTTACAATAATTATCGCTCTATGTTTATATCATTGCACGTCCGTTGTATCGGTCCCACGATTCAAATATAAACATATGGCATGAAGCGCGTGCACGTAGGCACCAAAAATGCGTTCAATCCTGCTCAGATATAAACACGCGGGATGGCACGGTGCAATGTCGTGTTTATTCCATGGGCTATCGCGATGATTGATTTACAATAATTATCGTTCTATGTTTACATCATTGCACGTGTGCTGTACTGGTACCACGATTCAAATATTTCCTCAGAAAAAATCTTTTCTCCTGGTCCACCCTCTTTCTCAGAAATCATCGTCGAAGACGCGAATTTCCACGAATCGGTCGCGGTCGCGCCTGCGCACCGATCCCCGCACGCGTACGGTGATTGCGCGGCGGCGACGCGTGCCCAAAGTACCTTAAACATCCACCAGGTGGCGTCAATACGAAATGTATGAAAAAACCTGGGAAATTTACCGACACGGGCCCCAAATACCAACGCAGACCCAAAGTATCTTAAAAATCCAACATCCACCAGGTGGCGCCAATACGAAATGTATGAAAAACCTAGGAAATTTATCGACATGGGCCCCAAATACCAACGCGGGCCCAAAGTATCTTAAAAATCCAACATCCACCAGGTGGCGCCAATACGAAATGTATGATAAACCTAGGAAATTTACCGACACGGGCCCCAAATACCAACACGGACCCCAAATACCGACGCAGACTCAAAGTATCTTAAACACCCGGTAGGTGGCGCCAATACGAAATGCGCGCGACACCATTTTGAAAATTTTGAAATCCCCCCCTGTGACGTCATCCCCCTCACCCATCTCGTCGAAGAGCGTGGTACCCCCTCCACCCTCCCCTCGCCCGCGCGGTACCCCCCTCGCACCACCGCACCCCCTCGCCCTAGGGACCAGAACTCTCATAGTATACCTACTGAACCCGGCCCAAGTAATCCAAAAAAAACAAAGAAGACGAAAGAAAGAAGTCATTACTGACAAGCTAGTTGCAGTTCTAGATAAGTGCAAAATAAGTGATCGTGATGCAGTTCCAATTATAATTGCTACTGCTGAAGCTCTGCATCACAATTTAGATGAGCTTATAATTAATTGATCTTCAATCCATCGCTCTCGACAACGTATCCGTGCAGAACGCACCACAAAACTACGCGAACATCTTCAAATACAGGACGATTACAAGGAGCTTGTATTCTGTTAGAGCAAATGATAGGACGCGATATATTATATCTTCCTTGTCGTCATCACATATACGAGATAATTTTAAAAACTGTGTTTGAGGAAAAGCTTTTCAAATCAACCGGTCCTGAAATACCTCTTTTTAAAAAATTCCGGAAAGCTTGGACTAATATTGATCAATTAAAATTTAAATCAAGTATAGAAGACAATTATGTTAATGGAAAGCTCCAGGATATACAAGAAAAATTAGACTTCTGCTTGTACAACATACAGCAGAAGCGGCCACGAGAAGGATTAATGCACCCATTTCCGTAAAAGCACCGTTTCAAGATCTAAAATTCCTTCAAAATTTATACTCGTATTCTGCAATTGACGAAAATATTAGTAGAATAGCAATACGCAAATTTTGCGGCCATTTATGGTATCTTGCACCAGAGAATGTGGCATTTTCCTTTTTCGATGATATAATACCTTTGGACATAAAAAAGCGTATGATTTTGGCTCTAAAAAAGGGGAAGCCGAAAGATTCGGTAAAGAAAGTTTCAATACTTCCAGAAAACGTAAAACATTATGTAGAAATAAATATTGATAGCTTCATATTCATAGAAACGAAATTTTTTTTTAATAGGCACAATATACCGACAGACTTTTTAGAAAAGGACCCTTCATTGTGGGCAAACGACATTTCGTATCAGAAAGGTTTACAAATTGCAACACATTTAAAAGTAGTGAATGATACCGCTGAACGTGGTGTCAAACTTATATCAAAATACAATAATCTGCTGACCAAAAACGAAGAAGAAAAACAATATATTTTACAAATAATTGAAGACTATAGGAGACATTACCCTAATGTGAAAAAATGTACCTTAACACAAAATGTATAATGAAAAATACATACAATTTAATAATACGCCAATTTATTACCTTCAATCTATAATATATAACTTAAATTTCAATAAAGAGTATTTTGTTTATAACCATGTAAAAAAATATCATTCTCAAGTACTAATACTATAGTCATTATTACAAAAACAAATAATAAACTTTTTGGGCATCGACAAAGAACTATGATTTGACTTGACAACCACACGACTGCGTACACTAGTTTATACGCTGCGTTATATACTAGTTTTATGAAATGAAACTCGAAGATTTCTTATATATTATTGTAAATAATACATAAATATTATTATTATGTATGTAATAAATTGTGCTTTTATTAAAAAATAGTCACTGATACTTCAAAAATAGCCGAAAACAATTATGTTCGAAACTGACGAGAAATTACTAAAATTTCAAAACTTCAACTCAAATGTGGCACGGGTTTCCGTTGTCCAATCACTTTGAAATTTTGCACATATCATTTTCTCATCAAGTGTCATAATTTAGGGGGGTGCGACAAAAAAACTCAAAAAAAAATTTCGACCCCTATAGCTAAGGACCACTCTAGTGTGCGTACGCTCACACAAGCTAGGAAAAGCGTGTACGTATACGCGATGTAGTAAACAATCCGTTTCAACCAACTTACGTCGTGGAATCGGCAAGAAGGAAGCTTTTGCGGGTATAGTTGCCTCCAGTAGACATCCGTGCAGACGGGTCTGGTGCGTTTGAACGCTAATAAGCACCGTACGTTGAAGTAATAATGAATTTATGACTCGTGTATTGAGACAAACTCGAGACATGACAGAATTATGCTTCAAGAATTCTCCGTCACCAGCGCTGATGATATATTCGCTCCATGTACCATCAAAACTGGTGGAAGTCCAAGCTAGCCGATAAATGTAGGAAATACATAGTTGTCGAGACGTATTGAGAGTCGAATCGCGCTGTTGCCGCATTTCCCCTATTACTATTCTGTCGTCAGAGAAGCTTGAATGAATCACGGCGAAGTGGCTGGAGAACAAAGATGGGCAAAGATAATATCTGGATAAATTAGAATAAATGTTCGGTTCGAGAGGCATACAGACGGTGGATTATATATTGATAAAATGTAAAACATAATGTTTTTAGTAACATACTGCTGAGATTTTTCAGATTATAATGAATTGAAACACGGTATAAATCAGTTTATTTCTAGAACTGTACTAGATAATTGACTATAAATGTAACATTGCTAACCTGATAATGCTAAAAATAATCCGATTTATACCGTGTATTTATTTTCATCTGGAAAATCTCAGCAGTATGTTACTGAAACGTTTTACATTCTATTAATACAAACAAAATACACTTTAATATATATTTTTTTTTTATTAAAGTTATTATTGATATATAATAATTTGTTCTCTCTCCCTCCGCCGCGCCTTCCACCACCCCATCCGCCTCCGCGCTTTCCTCCATAGCCGCCTCCGCGCCTTCCTCCACCTCATCCGCCTCCGCGCCTTTTGTTACACCCGCCTCCGCGCCTATAGGTCAGGCGTTTTAGTGCCTTTTTTATCTGGAACAGTAACATAATAATTTCATTTTTCATAAAACTGCATAACATAAAAAATATCGGACACAAACGAAATAATATTCACACCAGAGTTGGGCATAATGTAATCTAATTACAAATTACGATTAAAATGTAATTGCGTAATGGATTACATAATATTATTTTCTGTAATATTTAGGTAGTTGACCACAACAGGGTAAAGTCACCAGTAGTCGACCGCTTTCAGAAAAACATGAAAAATAAGGTTTTTAGAAGTCACGATCTTTTGAGTAAAGTGCAGTTCTCTAACTGCACTCTATCTACACTCTGTTCAAAAGATTGTCACTTCTAAAAACCTTATTTTTCATGTTTTTCTGAAAGTGGTCGACTACTGATACATGGTCGACTACTGGTGGCTTCACCCTATCTTGTGTACTTGTGTAATTGATTACACATTATTTTCTGTAATCAGTTACACAAGCACACAAAATATTGTGGTCAACTACATAAAAATTACAGAGAGTGTGTAATCAATTACATAAGTACACAAAATATTTTGTCAACTATATAAAAATTACAAAGAATGTGTAATCAATTTCACAAGTGCACAAAATATTTTGTCAACTACATAAAATTACAAAGAATGTGTAATCAATTACACAAGTACACAAAATATTTTGTCAACTACATAAAAATTACAGAGAATGTGTAATCAATTACACAAGTACATTTTGCCCAACTCTGATTCACACACATGTTATCACGGTCACATAAACCACATTCCACATAATTACTTGTTGTAATTCTGCCCTCAAGTCGGGGTTCTCCCCCGCGTTTCCCTCCTGGGCCTGATTTCTCTCCCGTGCTGGATTATTTGTTGCCTCTCCCTCATCATTTCTCACGTCCTGCTCCAGCGCTTGTATAATCTGGAAATGAAATAATGAATGTATTATTTTCTGACAAATAGTAAAATTGTACGAACATACAGGGTAATTCTCCCACTAGGATCCTCAAAGGCAATGCTGCCAATAAGCCGTGCCTCACTGAATTTCGTGGAAGTGAAGAATTCCACGTTCTGCATTTCTCATCAGATCTTTGTGAAAATGGCGTCAACCGACGTCGTGCCGATGAAAATGGCCCCAAGCTAACTTCGTTAAAAATAGTCCGATTTACACGACATTTGACATGATTTTGATCGAACCAGAACGCCAGGAATTCATTAGTATCACCACCATATTGATTCGAAGAAGAATAAAGAATTTTTTAACATGCCGTAGTGAATCTCGTCTCGAACGTCGAAATTCACGAAACTCAGCGAGACGCGGCTTATTGGCGACAACGCCTTTGAAGACTCTAGCCCGAAAATCACTCTCTATAACAGTATATAATATAATACTTACATTATTCATATTCTCCATTGTGCCTAGTTAATGCCTACACGTCCACGTTGTTGGCGTTCTTTGCCTGTAATGACTCTCTAAGCAACGGACTGTTTGCGCCGTTGACTGTTTTGTAGAGCGTCGTTTGTTTCTGAACGCGGCCCAGACGAATCTTTGGATTCACGTTCACGGTTCGCGATTACGATTTTTTGCAACGGGCAGAAGGATTTTGAGTTGTGTTGCGTTGTGTTGTATTGTGTTTGTGTTTGTGTTGTGTTTGTTGGTTTAGTGTAAAATGAGTGACACTCGAAATGTGTATATGCAGGACGTGCCGGAAGATATGGACAATAATTCTCCGTTTCGTTCGCGACATTTAGGTCCGTACGCAAAGAGATTATCGAAACGGAAAGTACATCGCCAAAAGAGAAGGACGTTAGCCCTTCAGAAGAAACAAGAAAGCGCAAAAACGGTAGACGACACTGCCGTAGGACAACATCCAAAAGAAGTGGCCGAGGAGCGTATAGTAGAGGAACCATCAACATCCGATGGACGAAATCATACGCATCAAGATATAATGTACTTGCCACATGATGAAGATACTGATACGGCCAGTTCGGGAGAAACTGAAGAGGCGTTTGAAGACTTTGATATAGAAAGTAACGAAGACGAAAACTTAGTTATAGAAAAAGTTGCGAGGAACGAGCGGCAAGAGCAATCGTGTCTCCTAAATAGCAACGATATAATGAATTTCCCAAATGTGCTTGCTCAATTGCAAAAAATAGGTAAGCATGCAAAAGATAGGGAAGACTGTGGCATTGAACACCTACGAAAAACGGGTGTGAAACGGCGTGGCGTCAAGAGCACCTTCAGCGTAATGTGCACTTTATGCCATTACAAAGCTGAAATCCACAATCAATTGGACGAAGCTGAAGAAGTGGATAGGAATCAGGGCGCCGTTAATGCAACAATTTTATCTGGAGGCAGCTATGCCAACTTGGAACACACTTTTGCAGGAGTGAACATACGTTGTATGTCGATGAGAGACTTCGTAAAGAATAAAGATGAATTCATCAAGTCCGCAATTGCGGCTGCAGAAGAAGAGATGTTAGCAGCGGCTGAAGAAGAAAAACGTTTGGCGATTGAAAGAGGCGACGTTTTTCCCGGATCAGGGACCCCTCATATCCCCGTTGTGGCCGACGGAAGCTGGATGAAAAGATCCTACCGCCGTGGATGTTACGATTCTGCGTCTGGAGTCGGCGTGATAGTCGGCTATCACACGAAAAAAGTTTTATTTTACGGCGCTCGAAATAAAGTTTGCAGAATTTGCCGGATTGCTGCGAAAAACGAGAAAGAACCCCCAAAGCACACACGTTTCAAAAACTGGAGCGCAAATCGAGCATCGACTGCTATGGAAAGCGATGCTATAGTAGAAGGATTCAAAACTAGCGTAGAAAAACGTGGGCTCGTTTATTCTACTCTTGCTGATGGGGACAGTAGCGTGCATAAGAAGATTATTGATGCGGACCCATATAAGAGACAGATTTGCGTAAAAAGAATTGAATGCACGAATCATTTGTTGCAAAACTTCTGCACAAAAATGAAAGCGATTGTGAAGAAGACTACACCTGGACCATTGAGACATGCTGTGGAAATTAGCATTCGCCGGATACGCACGGACATCGTAAAAGCCGCAAAGTTTAGATACGATCAGAATGTATCAATGGACGAAAAAACGAAGAATTTGCGTGGCGACATAGAGAATGTTCCGAGTCACGTGTTTGATGAACACAAAGAGTGTGCACAACTAAAATATTTCTGCGATGGAAAGAATAAAGAGAATGAAAGAAACATCGTTCCAGAATTGATGAAAATTGGAGTGTACCAGGACGTATAAGAAACACTTCGTCTACTGTTAGCTAATGCGGAAAGCTTACTCTATAACATCAATAATAACGCTGTGGAAGGTTTGAACGCTATAATTGCCAAGTATATCGGCGGAAAAAGATTAAATTTCGCCGAGAGAAGATCGTATACAGGAATATGTGCTGCTGCTGTCGTGGAGTACAACAGTAACCAAGTGCACTCGCGATTGAACGCGGTAATGAAGAAGAAAACGCCCGAGGTTGTTCGCCAAATAGAAGAAAAGAAGAAGAAAGAAAAGAAAAAGAGAACTGCAAAACAGAAGGAAACGAAGGTTGCGCGATATGTACGCAAGTAATTGCTCTCGCGGAAAGATTCTGATTATGGAGAACAGCATGAAACTAAAGTGAACGCAGCGGCCGTTTTTCGGAGGCAACGCCTACTTTCTGCCGCCGCGCGTCTTGGCCCCCGCGGCGGGCCTAGGAGCTTCGAGCGCTTCAGACCCGTACCATATGAACCGCGCGTGGCGCATTGGGGCGACACCCGTATCAATAGATTTCCGCATCACCCATGGAGTACTATTATCGATGCGTTTTTTTTTGTCAGTGGTATCCCCTGTAGGCCTATTCCACTATGTCACGCGATAAAAATGGATAGGGAAAACGCGTTTTCCTATCAAAATTTTAAATATGTTTGGGAAAACTTAATTTTCGCGCACGTTTAGACGTGCCGGGTATACCTAAAATATCAACGGGGAGGCTGGTCGACGTTGTACGTATTATAGTTGAAAGCGAGGAATCGCTTAGCCGTGTGCGCTGTTCTGTCTTAATGGCACGCATTTTTGAGAACGAACATTCGCTC
This sequence comes from Andrena chrysosceles, assembly GCA_963855975.1. Classification (NCBI taxonomy): domain Eukaryota; kingdom Metazoa; phylum Arthropoda; class Insecta; order Hymenoptera; family Andrenidae; genus Andrena; species Andrena chrysosceles. Next base: position 16,190,374 of record OY979769.1, on the reverse strand, counting down.
AAATATGTTGACCCGAACATGGAAAAAATTCGGAGCGCGAAATTTCTAAGTTTAGGGTATGTCGATTCTTCCAGCGTTTTAAAGAATTCGGCTCCTTTTTCTTCCCTCGTTTTCAAATAAATGTCGTGCTGAAGATCGTACAGTTCTTCTTGATACTCGAGGGCCTGTTCTTCAATATTTACGGTGAGGGGATTCTCAAAGAGAATTAGATCATTTCTGAGCGAATCGAAGTCAGTGAAACGCTCATCGAACTGATCTATCACCGATTGAAGAACGTGTAAATAATTATCAAAATCACACTCATTGCCGAATTCCTCGAAAATTACCCTACACGAGGGAAAAAAGAAAAAATTTTTTTTCTTCCAACAGGAGATGATTTTGATACACTACCAGCCTCCTACGAAAAGAATCGACGTGGCTGCACAACTGCGAAATAGTTTGACCGGGTTTCTGCAGTTTTAAATTTAATGTATTTAAATGATTAGTCAGATCTACTATAAGTGAGAGTTCACAAAGGAAATTCGCATCTGTTAATAAGGGGAAATATTCTGCTCCCTTTTTTCCTTGATATTCTTGCAAGAAATGGAAGATCTCATTTCTAATAGCAAAGAATTGACTTAAACATTTCGCTGCACTGAGCCAGCGTACTTCGCAATGCAAAGCGACATCAGTCTAAGCAACGTTATGCGTTTCAAGAAATTCTATGAATTTCCTGTGAGATAGAAATTTATTTCCGCCCTTGATAGAATTGATTAGTTGCGTAACCTTCTTCATGGCGGAAGATAATTTTATATCTCTCCCACATAACGCTTCCTGATGAATAATGCAGTGCATCATTGGGAATTTAAACCCGCGTTTGTTAAACTGCACGTTCAGTCCTATTTTGGCACCTGTCATGGCTTTTGCACCATCGGTTACCACTACAGAGCATTTAGAAAAGTCAACCTGGAATTTTTTAACAGTGTTCTCTACTGCGTTAAAAATATCCAGTCCTGTCGTTGTATTGTGCAAAGGCACGAAGTCCAAAAGCTCCTCGACATACGAAAAATCATTTTGTATGCGAGCGAAAATGCTCAATTGACTCGTATGCCGGTTATCGGTGCTTCATCCAAACACAAAGAGAAATAACGACAGTTAGTTAAAAGTTCAATTAACTTTTACTCTGTGGATGCGCCTATGTAAAAAATTCGGGAAATCACAGTTTTTCTACCCAATGCGATGTTCTCAGCTTCTTCAAGAGTGATACACGTCCCGAAGGATTTAACCGCTTCAATGAGACATTTCTTTACGAAATCGCCCTCACTGAACGGTTTACCCTGCTTTGCTATTAAATGAGAAATAGCGTAAGAAGCTATGCGAGCTTTTCCACCGAAGAAGCTTCTTCAGGAATATACGTACGACCTTCTTGATATACTAATTTGAGCCCCTCTATTAAATCAAATTTTTCGCGGCCTTCATACGATGTATACTTTTGCGCATGATAACGTGAAAAGTGCCGTTCAATAGTATTTTTCTTTACTAGGGCAGGCTCAAATCCGCAAAGAAGACACATCGTACGATCACTAATTTTAGCGAAAAAAAAGTTTTCCCATACTTTGTCAAAATTTTGATAATACAGTGGTCCCCGGATTATCGAGAAAGATTCGGGTCTGGGGATTCTCCATAAACCGGGGCAGGGGAAGTAGTTTGCGCCTAATAAACTGACCCTTGTCAGGATCCTCGCCCGAACCTTTCGACAAGGAGAGTGAACGACGTAAACCGAGAGTGAGTGAAATATCGCACCCGCGGGAGACCCTCGGTCTACGGCGAATTGAGATTCAGTATTGAATATGAAAATTTTCATATTACTGATTACACTTTGATGGGAGTACTACCAATGGATTGGGGAGTTTATGTCGACGAAAATGAGTCCAAACACGAAACAATTCGGTCAATTTTTTATTATGATAACACAATTAGATTCCAGTTCCCCGGTTTAAGGGAAAAGCACGCTTCTGATGATTAACTCACAATTATCTAAGTAATTTGCCAATTCTTGTAGTATTTGCAGCTTCGATTGGAAGATTGTCCGTCATATGTGTCTTTCCTTGGATATTGAATAACATTTGATACTGTAAAAACATTAATATTATTTGTTAGTGGAATAAAGAGATCGGAATATCATACATTTTAAAAACGATTAGATACATACTTTTTTGGTATTATTAACGTAGATTATTGTTGTGTTTGTATGTATGTATGTACATAGTGTGTAATGTAGTGACATTCACTAAAAATTAACCGAATTTCTCCATATTTGAACTCATTTTCATTGGGAAATCCTAAAAAATCCATTGGTAATACTTTCATGAACTTTTATCAAAAACATGAACATTTTATTTTTCTTTACTGGGTATTTTACCTAGCCCAGCGATTTTATTGCTCTCGGCAGTCAACGGGCGGTCTACCTGGGACCGAAGGCCCTCGCTCGCACCGAGGAAGCAAAACTGTGGGGTGGGTAGGTCTTTCCCGATGATCCGGGGAAAAAAGCTTGTCAATAATCCGGGGACCACTGTACCTTTGCTCTGTAGACATCTTGATCTGTTTCGCCGTCTGTTCGATCTGAACGAATGGAAACGTCTGACTGAAAATACGTTACATACAATGTTGGAAAACAGAAAACAGTCGCTGATACAATGTTGGAAAACAGAAAACAGTCTCTGTAACTGTAACGTATTTTCGTTTCCATTCGTTGGAAAAAATTTTTTCTTTTTTCCCTCGTGTAGGGTAATTTTCGAGGAATTCGGCAATGAGTGTGATTTTGATAATTATTTACACGTTCTTCAATCGGTGATAGATCAGTTCGATGAGCGTTTCACTGACTTCGATTCGCTCAGAAATGATCTAATTCTCTTTGAGAATCCCCTCACCGTAAATATTGAAGAACAGGCCCTCGAGTATCAAGAAGAACTGTACGATCTTCAGCACGACATTTATTTGAAAACGAGGGAAGAAAAAGGAGCCGAATTCTTTAAAACGCTGGAAGAATCGACATACCCTAAACTTAGAAATTTCGCGCTCCGAATTTTTTCCATGTTCGGGTCAACATATTTGTGCGAATGTTCGTTCTCAAAAATGCGTGCCATTAAGACAGAACAGCGCACACGGCTAAGCGATTCCTCGCTTTCAACTTTAATACGTACAATGTCGACCAGCCTCCCCGTTGATATTTTAGGTATACCCGGCACGTCTAAACGTGCGCGAAAATTATGTTTTCCCAAACATATTTAAAATTTTGATAGGAAAACGCGTTTTCCCTATCCATTTTTATCGCGTGACATAGTGGAATAGGCCTACAGGGGATACCACTGACAAAAAAAAACGCATCGATAATAGTACTCCATGGGTGATGCGGAAATCTATTGATACGGGTGTCGCCCCAATGCGCCACGCGCGGTTCATATGGTACGGGTCTGAAGCGCTCGAAGCTCCTAGGCCCGCCGCGGGGGCCAAGACGCGCGGCGGCAGAAAGGAGGCGTTGCCTCCGAAAAACGGCCGCTGCGTTCAATTTAGTTCCATGCCTGATGGAGAAAATGCACAGAAGCCGAACATGCCACCCGAAATGTATGAACTGGAGCGGGAAAAGCATATGCAAATGCTCAGTGACTGGCAAGAAAAAAGACACGCTATTGAAGATGAAACCATCGGACAAGCAAAGAACCGCAGATGGTTGCAGTAAGGTAAATGTCCCAATTTCTGCTCATGTACCGATTCCTACTCATTTCGTATTTTTCTCATTATTATAAATGTTACGTTTGTACTATAGTTGTAACAAAATAATTTTAAATTATTTGAACGTTTACGCGAGTGGTGCACGAGGTGGGGGCTAAATTAAGTACAGCCTAAGCAACGAAAAAAATGTAAAATAAGAGACTCATAATTTTGTGATCATGTTCTAGCTTTTTGTGCTAAGGAACCGCGCCACCATTGGCATTCGAAAATTAGGCACAAGGTGGTCATTATAGTGAAAATTGTTGTTTAGTAAAACATACAGAGATTATACAGTGCTCTCCATTTAGATTTTTCACGATTTCTAATATTTTGAAGTAGAAAACACGGGAGTATGTTTAGGGTCAAGTAAATACGGTCATGTCCGTATTTCTACTCACCCAAAAAATTTAGGAAGATAACCTCAAAATCAAAGTAATGTAATAACCTCTATATCTATTCGAAGGCATGTTATTTTTTTATCATTCTTTTATGTTTTAAAAATAATTTTATTTACATTTTTCATAGTTTTAATGTGGAAGATAAAAATTTAAAAACAAAACAAATGGCAACAAAAAGGACGAGTAAGCATCAGTATACTGATGAAAGCATAAGAAATGCAATAGATGCTGTTTCTAGAGGTGTATCAGTTAGGGCTGCCAGCAAACAATATCACATACCATTTTCAACATTAAGGTGCAAATACAAAGGAATATACCCAATAGGGAAGAAAAGCGGTCCACAGACTATATTAACAAATAACGAAGAAGAACGATTAGTTCAGTGGATTTTGTTTGTAGGCAGTAAAGGTTTTCCATTAACCAAGAATATGCTGTTGGATCGTGTCATATTGTTAATAAAACAGTTGAAAAGGGAAATTCCATTTAATGATGGTAGACCAGGAAGGCATTGGTTTGAAGGCTTTTTAAAACGACACCCAGAATTATCTATACGTACACCACAAAATCTGAATTATTTTTATTTTAATAAATATTTTTTCCAAATTATAAATAGTTGTATTTGTTATTATGTTATAACACCTCTCCATAAAAGATGTAACTTATTCTAAGCTGAAACGGCAACATATTGTGTGAGCAGAAATTGGTACAAATTGTGAGTAGAAATACGGACACCGGTATTTCTCGTGAGTAAAAATACGGACATTTGGAGCATTGTATTTAATTACAAATTACTAATAATTAAACATCTTGAAATATCTTTTTTCAATATTTTTTTAATTAGTAAATGTATTATTAAGGTATTAACCAATTTCTCTGCAAATTTTGATCACAAACAAATTTTTTACACATTCTTTATGACGAGTAACCTCTTAAATGAGTAGAAATTGGGACATTTACCTTACAGGTCCAAATTGTTGACAGCATCCAATTTTGGACAAGTGTGCCCCGCCGACCTGATACGCTTTGCGCAAATGCAGTGAAGTCATTTCTGTATCCGAGGATAATTAGTCCACCCGCGGTGGAATATGGGAAAGAATGCGAGAAAATTGCTCGCGAAGAATTGAAGAAGCAATATACAGATATTGCAGAATGTGGAATTTTCATCGACAGCTGCATCCCCTTCTTAGGAGCTTCACCGGATGGAATCATCGGACAAGAGGGTATTTTGAAAATTAAATGCCCCAAATCAGCAGAGAACTTTACGCCGGAAGAAGCTATGGAAAAAGTACAGGGTCATCGTTTAATCCTGCAACCCGCGCGCGCGCGAACTTGTAAAATGGCAACACCGCCTCACGGACGCATTCCACTACAACCATGCACCGTCCCCGCGTTCGGAGAGCTGCAAGCGACCGCTGGACAGCAGTGATGCCCGAGCTTCGAGAATTTTGGGCTGGTCCCTGTCAAATTAACGTTGCAAAGAACTATTCAGAATTTCCCGGCCCCGATTGAAAATTTTGGGGTCTTTTTCGTATAACTTTTGAACTGTAAGACATATCGGAATGCAATTTGAGCCAAAAAAATGAGGAAAAATTAATCCCTCTTAATGATGGATAATTTAACATATTTTACGTTTACTTAATTTTTCTTTTATCAATTTTTTAACCATAATTGTTTAAAAAGCTGTTGGAAACTGTTTATTTGATAATGTATTTAACGCTGTTTTTAAAATTCGTGGTGTTGATAAACAATAGGCTAGTTGATTCTGTATCATTACATTTATAAATTGAGAAATTAAATTTTTATTCAATTATGTGTTAGTTCTGCAGACCTCAGAATCTATTGTTCTGGTTTTCTTTTTTATGATTTTATCCTTAATGCGGTGCATACCTAGATCAGACGTAAGGGGTAACTAATGCGACGTGTCTTTGATTGTAGCGGTGTTTGAATTTTTTTTCTAGAATTTTTGTGTTAGAATGTTTTAGCTACTCAACGCCACGCCTATACCGGCTTCCGTTAATGTCATTTTTTGGAACGATGTGCCGTTACTGTGGTTTTTATAAGCAGGTGGCGAAAAATCTCTCCGTACAAGGAACCGTCAACCCTGTCGTGGCTAAAATTTTTGAAATTGAGACGGGTACGAGATCTGTTGACATTATTTTCAAACCTCATTACAGTGATCTGGGGTGCGAGTGGTAGACCGATCATAAAAGCGGAGCGCGCGGCTCGATTACCTGGGTCGGGAAATTCCCAATACCTAGCTCTTTGCGACGCTAAAATTTTCGAAGCTTGGGCATCACTCTTGTCCAACGGTCGCAGGCAGCTCTGCGCTGGGCCGGTGCATGGTTTTAGTGGAATGCGTCCGTGAGGCGGTGTTGCCATTTTCGTCTGTTCGCGCGCGCGCAGGTTGCAGGATTAAACGATGACCCTGTACGCGCTGTCCGGGCCATGTTCATATGTGAAACAGGTATTTCAATGAGCAAAACGCATCACTATTATTATCAAGTACAAGGTCAGTTACATATTACTGATAGAAAGTACTGTATATTTTGCGTTTGGACCCCGAAGGGGCTGAAATCTATAAAAGTAGAGAGAGATGATGCGTTTTGGAAAAGAGAAATAGAGCCAAAACTGGTTCAATTTTATTTAGAATGCATGCTACCCGAATTAATAGATAGTCGGCACAATAGGTGCATGCCTATTCGGGAGCCACAATTTATACTAGCAGAAAGAGCAAAAGGAAAACCGAAAAGCTTGAAAAAGCGAAAGAGGTCACCCTCCGAAAATAGTGAAACTATTGCATCGGTCCGGCCTCGCACCGCGCTATAAAGTACGGTACCACTGGCCCTGTCAGTGGTCACAAGTGCCAGCAATGGCACTTGTACTCGCGGATCGTACGATTACGCGAGTTAATTCACGCCGGCGTAACTTTACTAAGAAAATGAAGCAAGTAATAAATTTTGTCAGACCCTGTCAGTGGTCACAAGTGTCAGCAATGGCACTTGTACTCGCGGATCATACGATCACGCGAGTCAATTCACGCCGGCGTAATTTTACTAAGAAAATGAAGCAAGTAATAAATTTTATCGGACCCTGTCAGTGGTCACAAGTGTCAGCAATGGCACTTGTACTCGCGGATCATACGATCACGCGAGTAAATTGAAGGCACGGATGCAATAAGGGGACTAGCGCTCGCAAATGCGAAAAAGAATTGTTCAAACGCTAAGGAAAATTGGAAAATTAAATTGTGTTAAACTGGATTTTAAAAAATATATTATTGTAAAGCTCGTCACGGCACACATTTTTTCTATTTACAGTTTGTTTATCCAATCATTAGTATTCGAGCTAAAAATTATAAACAAAAATTTTTTCATCGTCCAAAATCATTATAAACATAAATTGAAAAAGATATTGACTTTGGTCGAAGAAATTTTTTGTTTATAATTTTTATTTCGAACACTAATGATTCAATAAAAAAACTGTAAATAGAAAAATGTGTGCCGTGACGAGCTTTACAACACTATATTTTTTAAAATCCAATTTAACATAATTTAATTTTCCAATTTTTGTTAGCGTTTGGACAATACTTTTTCGCATTTTCTAGCGCTAGGTAGTCCGCTTATTGCATCCGAGCCTTCAATTCACGCCGGCGTAACTTTACCAAGAAAGTGGAAAAGAAAATAAAAATTTAATTCATCCTTTAATTTTTTCAGACACATTTCTAAGTTCACAGGAGCAGACAAACGGAATCCGATTCGGTCAAAGTGCGCCAGGCTGGTACATACGGGCGTCTCAGGTATGCATGATGTTCGCCAAGACAAATGGAATAATAAATACCATATTTCAGGTAATATTTGACACCTTATAAATCTACAGTAAAATTTTGTAGGCACATAATGTGTTACAGATCCACACTGCATCCGGGCGAGCGCTTCGAAAAGATCGTTGGCGTCAACAAACAATGTCACCGGCCTCAGCTGGCTCATCAGCTGCCGCGCATAAGTCAGTGGGCACACGAGCGATATGGCGCGCTTGATGCGTCCGCAACACCAATGAACAGACAATTCTTGTTGATAGAAAAGATAATTTAATGCACAGCTTGATAAAAAAAGCGCCATATGTTTATAGGAACATTATAGCATTCGTAAATTTCATTACGATTGGCCTGTTACACTTCGGTGATGTACCTTATTCAAATTGTATGTTTCGAAATTGAAGGATCGGATGCAATAAGGGGACTAGTGTGAATTATTGTCCAAACGCTAAGAAAGACTGGAAAATTAAATGTTAAACTGTATTTTAAAAAATATAGTGTTGTAAAGCTCGTCAGGATACATATTTTTTCTATTTACAGTTTGTTTATCCAATCATTACTATCCGGGCTAAAAATTATAAACAAACAAATTTTTCAACGTCCAAAATCATTATTTCTTTAAACATAAATTGCGATAACTTGAGTAAATATTACCGGATCGTTATGAGACTAAAAAATAACTTCAGAAAACTCTAGCGAAGCTGTAAAATGTATGCATAAAACCCTTATGATGAAAAATGTAATAATACTCAATTAAAAAGTAATACTGGACATTACCCATGTTTTTCAACGTTCGCCGTTAAAAAGTATCGAGCCAATTTTGAGATACGTATAACTTGCAGCGACGAAGTTTTTCCTTAATATACAAGGAAGATTTTCACCAATTTTCACATTGATTTATAAATAATTGTAGAAGATTCGATGATATATATAAATCTCGCGCGCCACCAACAGTCAGCAGCCGCGTATAATGCGCTACTTAGCAGTTTTAGCCAGGGATCCGAACCACCTAGTAACCCTAACCCTTACCCGGTTAACCAAGGAAGGTTTCTGTAACCCGCAGTAACCGCGAGGGAACGGTTCCTAAATTCTAGAAGAAACCGAAGTAACCCGGTTAACCCGCTACGAGCCGGTTACTAGCGAAATAAAACAGGCTTGCCTAGACTAGACAGTCATTTAAGGCAAGGAGCTACGCCCGACGATGGATGCGGCCTGGTACCCCATAGCGAGGACAAGCCCCCGGAGTGCCTCACCGAATTTTATGGCTTTCGGCCCTCGAAGGGGTTTGAATCCATTAAAACTTGAGAATTGTCCAGGATTTCCGCATTTCTCATCAGATCTTTAGGAAAACGACACCGATCGATCTCTTATGTTTCGCCGATGAAACTAACACCAAGAACGACGTAATTCGGACCATAATGAAAAAAATTTAATGGAAAATGGATTTATATGATTTCAAGCTGACTCCATTAAAAATAGTCCGATTTGCATAACATTTAGTATGATTTTCATCAGGAAAACATAAGGAATCCATTGGTGTCACTTCTATATCGATACGATAAAGAATAAAGAATTTCTTACTACGCTGAAATGGATATTTTACATTTTTACCCCTTAACTGCAGGGCGCCGACCCCAATTCGCTACGGCGCGGTCGGCCGAGGATTCATACCTGATTCAGAAAAAAATAATTCTTTAGTCTTTATTGTATCGATATGGAAGTGACACCAATGGATTCCTTATGTTTTCCTGATGAAAATCATACCAAATTTCATGTAAATCGAACCATTATTAATGAAATTAGTCTGAGATTATGGAAATGAATTTTGCATGAAATTTCCTTCATTATTTTCCGAATTACGTCGTTCTTGGTGTCAGTTTCATCGGCGAAAGATCTGATGAGCAATGCGGAAGTCGAAGAATTCTCACTTCTTAATAGGCACTCCAACCCCTGTATTATTCCAATATTACTGTAGCCGCATTAACCCGGTTAACCGGGTTAGTCGGGTTACAGAGGAATTCTGTTACCCGGTTAGACGGGTTAGTCGGCGATACGGCGTATCGAACCGGGTACGGGTTAGGGTTCGGTTCCCTGGTTTTAGCACTCGCGTTGACTGTTGGTTCCGCGCGGAATTTATATATATTACCATATCTTCCACAATTATTTATTAATCAGTGTGAAAATTGGTGAAAATCTTGCTTGTATAGGAAAAACTTTGTCACTGCGAGTTATATGTACATCAAAATTGCCTCGATACTTTTTAACGGCGAACGTTGAAAACGTTATGAGAACGGTTATGTCCAGTATTTCTTTTTAATTAAATATTATTACATTTTTCATCATAAAGGGTTTTATGCATACATTTTACGGCTTCGCTAGAGTTTTCTGAAGTTATTTTTTAAATCTCATAACGATCCGGTAATATTTACTCAAGTTATCGCAATTTATGTTTAAAGAAATACAGTATTGTCTCCTTATGGACTCGATTTGGTGTACACGATGTGGGATTTTCGCTATCCCCACCACTTCTGTCTCACTCTTGTCCGGCGAAGGCGAGAGCGAGATGGAACGAGAGCGAGCGAGAGGCACTGGAAGCGAGCAAGGGCGGTACGAGACAAACGACGCGTTGATGTTTTGTCTCGCTTCGTCTTTCGGACGCCGTGACACTCCGTCTTTTGCGTGTGCGACGGGCGTGCGCAATGGTCACGAGCCCATAATGTGAGCACGGGAACCGTTTTGCAAAGTCTTGACGCAGGCACGGCTCAAATCTTTTTTGCGCCCTATGCGAACTTGTGAAATAACGCCCTTTATTATAATACATTTATTTGAGTTTATTGATGACCTTACTCTGAATTTGTATTCGCAGCTTAAAACAGTTGCAGTACAATTAGTAATATTTTATTTTAAAGTTTATTTTCAACAATACCAGCAGTGAAAATACCATTTTGCACCTCTTGTCGACTTTCCGCCCTAGGCAGTCGCCAATAGGGACCAGCCAAGCTTACATAAATAAGCTTAAATAAATAGTCTAAGACTAAATAAATAGTCTAAGACTAAATAAATAGTCTAAGACGCGTTATATATGTTTGTCTTTGTCTATGTACATACTGATCGCTGCCTGTAAGCTTGGCTGGTCCCTATTGGCGACTGCCTAGGGCGGAAAGTCGACAAGATGTGCAAAATGGTATTTTCACTGCTGGTATTGTTGAAAATAAACTTTAAAATAAAATATTACTAATTATACTGCAACTGTTTTAAGCTACGAATAAAAATTCAGAGTAAGATCACCAATAATCTCAAATAAATGTATTATAATAAAGGGATAAATTGGACATGTTCGCCTAGGGTGCAAAAAAGACGCGTGCCGTGCCTGGCTATCTGACCGTCGCGCGCATGCGTCGAGCAGTCACGATTCCATCTGAGCGCTCGCGCCCGTCGCGCACGTCCGCCCAGTGATGCCAGAAAGAGGACGGGTCCTCTCGAGAATTTCCCCCACCACGCATGCACACTACGCCGGAGCGGCGTGTCCGTGAGCTCGGCGCTTCGGACAACGTCGTGAAGACGAGAGAGAAAACGAATGTGCGTCTTTCTCTCTCGCTCTTGAAACGCTGTGATCCATGGTGGGGTGCAAGCGACACGCGGCCGTGCGCGATCTTCTTGAGTGCCTCGAGATTCACTTTTCCCTTTCTGACATAAGGAATATTCCTTCATACCGATTTACACATTTTAATGTACCGTATATCGCGATGTTAGCTTTGCATAACGAATCGTTTATATTTCCCTCCCGATGGAAGAGACCACCACTTTCCCGTAGTTTCCATCGAGCGGTAGCGTGGACGCTGCGCGTAATAAATTTGTAAATAGTGCGTGATTCTTTGTCGCAACTTGATATAATTATCGAAAAATCTAGCGAGAAATGTGATTACGTTTAGATTTTAGATCATACTCTGAAAAAATATTTTTTATCGAAGGCGCTACAGCGTCCATGCTACTGGCCAAGAGTGGATTCTAATGTTAACAAAGTTCACCAATTTATAGTATCAAAATATTCATCTTTTAATAAAAAAATTCATTTTAAGGTTTGAAAAATAGAAATAGCTCGAATAAAAAGTACGGAAATTTAAAATGAAAACAAGAAATTATGAATGTACATTTTTCTTTGTTAAAGAAGTTACAGAAGAACTTTATCTAACCTTTTTTTTATGTAGAATTTAGTTCGTACATCTGAAAAATCGAAGAACCACAACGGGTAATTATGGTTTTTCGTGATCTAATCGGATCTTAAGACAATATAAAATTTAAATATAAAGTTTCATTGAAATCCATTTTGCCGTTTAAACGTAATCGTGTTAACAAATATATGAGATATTTAAAAAAAAGCTCTTTTCTAAATAGCCAAAACGTAATCAGGAGGTCTTAAAACGTGATTTCCGTAATAAAATTTTTTCCAAATTTTTTTTCATTACAAGAGTATTATACATATGTCAGAAAGGGAAAAGTGAATCTCGAGGCACCCAAGAACATCGCGCACGGCCGCGTGTCGCTTGCACCCCACCATGAATCACAGCGTTTCAAGAACGAGAGAGAAAGACGCACATTCCTTTTCTCTCTCGTCTTCCCGACGTTGTCCGAAGCGCCGAGCTCACGGACACGCCGCTCCGGCGTAGTGTGCATGCGTGGTGGGGGAAATTCTCGAGAGGACCCGTCCTCTTTCTGGCATCACTGCGTCCGCGGCGCACGCACAGCGTTCTATCTCGCTCCCCCTTCGGCCTGAAAGAAGCGAGAAACGAACACTCGGAATTAGGGCTCTGTTCATGATATGGGTTCAACGCCGGTCCCGACCAGCGAGTCCACAGCGAGGAAATACTGTAATGGTTTTGGACGATGAGAAATTTGTTTGTTTATAATTTTTAGCCCGAATAGTAATGATTGGATAAACAAACTGTAAATAGAAAAAATATGTGTCCTGACGAGCTTTACAACACTATATTTTTTAAAATTCAGTTTAATAACATTTAATTTTCAAATCTTTTTTAGCGTTTGGACAATAAATTTTCTCATTTTCGAGTGCAAATCCCCTTATTGCATCCGACCCTTCAATTGCACATTGATTATACAAAATATTACATCCTTCTACGTATAAATAAAAAATACGCAAATTAGTATTGTTTCATTGACATGTTTCCTAACTTCACTACCCAACCTCTCTGTCTTTCATTATTGATATCCTCCTTTACGTTCAGCGAGGCTCTGACGCTAGACGCAGCTCTCGTGCCAGATTCCTTCAAGACTTCTCGATAGAAAAAACTGTGGTAACAGCGCGGTAGAGACAGAGAGAACAGAGAATGTGGCAACTATGCGTGAAAAATTCGTCTGCACAGAGTACCTGGAGATGTCACCTCTGTACAACTTCTTTTTATCGACCGCAGTAGTTTCATTAGGGTCCGTCTGTTTACAAGGGACGCTTCGATCGATTCGGACCATAACAAACTTGAGACGGCACCCTTAAGTACATATGTATATAAACCCTTACTGAACGTAGATCAGTAGCTGTCTTGTCATGTCTCTTTCAATTTATTAAGGGGATCGTCCGGTCTAAAAATCGATTATTCTTTTATTTCATTTTTTCGAATGTTCAACCTTTTAAGAATACGTGTTTAAGAGGATTTTTTGAAATTCGTAAAATTCCGGAAGTTATAAGGATTTGAGTAGCGGCAAATGCATGTGTAAAAAACTCGGCCACTTGGCACCCACATAAAATTTTAAACGCGTTTTTCTCAAATCATGATTTTTCCGAACGGTAGACAGCATAACAAAAGAAATTATGAACCGAGTCAATAAAACTTGGTGGCATTTTCTTTGTAATTGAATTCACTATCGCATCACCCTTTGACCATCAATTTTAGAGGTCATAGTTCTTCGTTATTAACATTTTTAGGCGTAGAATTACCTCCTTTTTGTTTGTGTTCGAACGTGTACCAAACATCGCTATTTTGCTTTATTTGCCTTCTTAAAGGCTGATGCAATAGTAATTGATACAACCTATAAGAATATCTTTGGTTTTTTGATTTCAGACAATTCTACGTCGTGTTTTATTGTCTACCGTTTATGCCTATTTTGTTGCAGCAGTGCACTGAGTGCCACGTAAAATTCGAACCATTATAGGAAAATAAAAAAAAGAAGTTTTTATATCCTTGAAGAATGAATAAAGAAAGGCCATAAAGATTTTTATACTCTAAGTTGTATACGTTTTTGAAAAAAATCCTAAATATCACCTATTTTTCGAGCGTTTGGACCGGATGGTCCCCTTAAGGTCGGATCTCGTACTTCCGACCGGTCGCAGCGACCGGCAGCGACCCCACAAGTGGAAGCGAGAAACAGATGCATAATTCTCCCTTGCACTAGCGGGGTCGCTGCTGGTCGCTGCGACCGGTTGCAGGTAGGAGATCCTGCCTTTAGTGGACAAATTGATTGTCCGTACCTATTGGAAAGCGTCAATTTTTATGCGTCACCTAAAAATATTAAAAGAAAACAAACCTCTGACTGTTCTGTGCATAGGAGCAATTATGGTGCTCGTGATCCCATGAACCGTATTGTTGCCCTTGGTAACCGGTACACTGATAAATAATCTTGACATTTTCACCGCTTCGCTAACCTCCGTAAAAAATTCCACACATAAAGCATTTTGCAATAGAATAGGATAACGAGCATTTGAAATAAGAATTCAGGAATATTTAGTAATGACTCCACTCTCTAATTAGAAGAGATGATTTCCGCGCACTGGTTCGATTTATTAAATAATTAAATGAAAGCTATTTTGCAATTTTGAAAATTTATATCAAATTCCAACGTTTCGGAAAATAATTATGACCATTCTTATTGAAAGTTAGATAAAAAGAAAAAATACTGCGTATGATTTATACTAAAATTTTTTAAATTTAACCCTTCGTGGTCACACGGGGTGTATTGTACCCCAAGAGCAATTTTGGATTTGAAATGTCGCACCTTTACGTCTTCCAAAGGGGATTTATCGTAAAAAAATAATAAAAAAAAATTTTTAAAAAATCGGTTTTTCCCACAACCATGGAAAATCGCTCATTTTCAACTACAAATTTTATCATATCAAAGTTTATGTTTCTAGAAAAAGACTATTAGACCATGACTGTATAAGTATTACGATTGTACAATTATCACTAAAAAGTTAAAAGATTCAAAAATACGAAAATGGTAACTCAAAAAATGACGCTGGGGTACAGTGAACCCCGTGTGACCAATGTGTGATTATAAGAAGGTGTGACCACGAAGGGTTAAACAAATATCACGTTCATTGCTGGGAACGTGCGACGCGCGAGTCGGTTCGAATCTAGATGGTGAACCAAAGTGCGGCCGAACGATGCCAGAGCGGTAACTGTTAAAAGATTATGAAATAAGTTGAAAGGACGAAACTCCAAAAACTCACAAGAATACTGCCCTGATATCACCGTTATTGTTTATGTGGTAAATAATCCATCACTCCTAGGTGTCAAAAAACACAATTACATAATGTTGACAGTGATATGTAACAATGGTCAGATCATAGAAAAATAGAAACAAGAATTCTAATAGAAAGACCAAATCATCATGCATTATGTATTCAGTAAAGCTGCGTAATAGCCCTGTATTTTAGGTGTTTCATACCTAAGATTTACGCTCGGTTGTTTAATCATATGTAGTGTTTCTAATAGAATTCTCTGATTTAGGTTGGCTTCTTCATCAACAACTTTAACGTTATCAAAGTCAAATCCATGGTCGAACTCCAGTGAATGTTTCGTCAAAGCAATGTGTTGGAGGGGGCATGAAAAGATATTTCTTTTATGTTTATAAATACGTCTTTCCAAAAGTCTAGAAGTTTTCCCAATCTAAACTTGGTTACAACCCATGCACGCGATTGAGTAGACAATGTTGGAATTTTTAGACACGGGTATTTTATCTTTGATTGAAAAGGAAACAAATGTTTAGTATAAAGGGGTAGCTTAATCTTCACTCTGTGGACAGGGGTACAAACAGACCCCAAGCTAATAAAAACGAAAATAAAAAGTTAACGAATAGAAACTTTCCCAAGTATCTTTTAGGAATGCTATCTTTGATATTTTTCACACAGCATTTGATAAAAATTTCATTGAAATCGCTGAAGTTGAATGCAGTAGTAGCCTTCAAAGGCACCTGAGCGCGTAACCGTGTACAGGGGTTCATATGCACCCCAATAGTCATTAATCTCTATATAATGGTTTGATGCAGTTTCAATTCGGTCTTTGCTTACGTTTCAAAGAAGTAACATAGGTTTTTTTATTGAATTAGTGGCAAGTGGTGGGTAAATTACGTAGAATCATGGAAAAAGGGGAAGCCTCGGACGGGACTCGGAACCCGCGATCTCCAGATTCGTTGTGCTGGCCATCTGCCTTAAGGAAGAGACCACTGTCTCGGCCCGAAATGTAAGGGTATTTTCGGGAATTTATTTCAACCAAATAACGCAAGTAAATCAATTTATTGCTTAGTATAGTTAATATGTACATATTGAAGGGTAAAAAAACAATTTTTTTCAATCAAGTTCATGAATTCATTTCCTGTATCCTCTTCGTCACAATTTGCGCTGCGGCAAAAATATGCTTGTCGCGTTGACAGTGCCCAAGCCATATGGTTAATCGGAATTCAAAAAAAAAATATTTAAAAATTAGAAGCTTACCTCTATTACGTGCCGATCGCAAAATGTCAAAATTGTAAAAAATAACAAAATGGCGGACCACTGAAAAAAGTCATGTTTGCGGGGTACAAAATTGGGGAAATGTTGCTAAAAAAAATAAAAGCAGGTCGAAAATTGAAAATGTCTGATCGTCACGTAATAGCGACAGGTTTTCCGTACAATAAATGTCCTGGATCAAGCCAATTGGACGTATAGTTTTCTCTGTAGACCGTCAACGCGGTTGAGAAATGTCATTCTGAGAAAAACGCGTTCAAAGTTCCGCGTGGCTCAGTCGCGCGTTCGACACCGCTTCACGAAAAACACCATATCTCCGTCAATTTTGCGAATTTCGTCATCAAATTTGGAGAGAACATTCTTGAAACATACGCCTTTCAGAAAATGTAAAAAAAATTTCAGATTTGAGACAGTGGTCTCCCCCCTTAAGGCGGGATCTCCTACCTGCGATCGGTCGCAGCGACCAGCAGCGATCCCACTAGTGCAAGGGAGTAGTATGCATCTGTTTCTCTCTTCCACTAGTGGGGTCGCTGCGACCGGTCGCAAGTAGGAGATCCCGCCCTTAGCTACCTCGGCTACCGCCGACACCCCAAATCTTGGGTTTTTCCGTGCACTCTCTTATGATGAGGGTTCCTGATACCACAATTATAGTGTTCCTTTATTGTAAAGATGATGCTAATTAGTACAATAACATATGTTCAGAGTGTGAGTTTATTTATTTTCTTTCGTTTTTAACTTATAATTTTATGGCTTCTATATTTGAAGATTCCTTGCCAATTACAAACTATTCTCCGTTGTGTTTATTGCTGTTTTTCGTTAGTACTGCTTACTTTAGGGTCACTATATGTAATATGGAACAGCACCTTATTTGAATCGGCAACAGTGTAAAATATTTCGTTGAAAACAAAATACAATCATATGCGCAGTTGCGCTTTAGTTGGAAGTCTGCTGATGAGTACGAAGCATATTAGACTTATTTTTTATTATTTATATACAACTTTTTAATTTTTCTATTTTAAATTAAATGGATTAATTTTTTGTATACTTCTTAAAAATTAATAAAATTTCATAAATATTTACGCAGCTACAGATTTTTCTGTACATTTAGGACTGGAAACGCGTGGGGTCTAATTACACACCTGTACACGGTTAACGTTAAACTATTAGTACACGGAGTGTACGTTAAAGATGGTGTGTATTCTCACCTTTCTAAACATTATTTTTATATTGTTTGAGATAATATTAATAAAAGGTATGACCACCGTATTTTTCCAACTGTCTGGTCCCATTTTTGGGGGTTTCTCCTCTTTACGTTTCTCAACTAGTAACGAATGATAAATTTCCAAAATGCGGGGAGACACCCCTAGGGCAGGGGTGCACAGGGAGCCGTTTTTAGTGCCTAGCTGCGAGCAACCCGTCCGTCCCGTTGCTAAGGTTAGAATTGGTGAGGAGAACTGTAGTAATGTACGTGCATTTGGAACGACTTGAACTGAACCATATACAGGGTCAGCGTTCTATTCTGCAACCTGCGCTCGCGCGACCTCGGTAAAATGGCACAGCGCCTCTCGGACGCATTCCACTACAACCATGCACCGCCCCGGCGTTCGGACAGCTACTAGCGACCGCTGGACAGCAGTGATACCCGAGCTTCGAAAATTTTAGCGTCGCAAAGAGCTAGGTATTGGGAATTTCCCGGCCCAGATAATCGAGCCGCGCGCTCCGCTTTTATGATCGGTTTGCCACGTGCACCCCAGATTACTATAATGAGGTTTGAAAATAATGTCGACTGATCTCGTACCCGTCTCAATTTAAAAAATTTTAGCTACGACAGGGTTGACAGCGGCGCTATACCCTTGTACGGAGAGATTTTTTGCCACTTGCGTGTAAAAGCCACAATAATGACGCATCGTTCCCAAAAATGACATTAACGGAAACCGGTATAGGCGTGGCGTTGAGTAACTAAAACATTCAAACACAAAAATTCTAGAAAAATATTCAAACATCGCTACAATCAAAGACACGTCGCATTAGTTACCCCGTACGTCTGATCTAGGTATGCACCGCATTAAGGATAAAATCATAATAAGGAAAACCAGAACAATAGATTCTGAGGTCTTTCAACAGCTTTTTAAACAATTATGGTCAAAAAATTGATAAAAGAAAAATTAAGTAAACGTAAAATATGTTAAATTATCCATCATTAAGAGGGAATAATTTTTCCTCATTTTTCGGCGCGAATTGCATTCCGATATCTCTTACAGTTCAAAAGTTATACGAAAAAGGCCCCAAATGTTTCAACCGGGGCCGGGAAATTCTGAATAGTTCTTTGCAACTTTAATTTGAAAGAGACCCGCCCAAAATTCTCGAAACTGTGGCATCACTGTTATCCAGCGGTCGCTAGCAGCTCTCCGAACGCCGGGACGGTGCATGGTTGTAGTGGAATGCGTCCGTGAGGCGGTGTTGCCATTTTACAAGTTCGCGCGTGCGCGGGTTGCAGGATTAAACGATGACCCTGTACATCGTTATAATAGAAGGCTCATACATTTGCAGGCTCGTACATTTTTTACTGTTATTCCTTCAATTTTTAGAAGTTCGGGGTCTGGTTGCGCTCTAAATACGTAGAAAAGATGTAGCTAGCGGAATTAGGAAAAATCCGAAAAAACAATTTTCGAAAATTTTTAGAGTAACCTACCCCCTTAAAAGATCGAGTTCGCTTTTAACCCTTTCACTACGAGCGTCGCCTATAGACAACATCCGCGTGACGACCTGTGTGTACGAGCGTCGCCTATAGACGACATCCGCGCGACGACCTGTGTGTACGAGCGCCGCCTATAGACGACATCCGCGCGACGACCTATGTGTACGAGCGCCGCCTATAGACGACATCCGCGTTGTTATTGTAAAGTGTAATTTTTAATTTTTAAATATATTTTTATTGATAATAATTGCAAAATCTCCAAATATGTTGTTATATAACACATAAAGAATCGTACGATCCGGAGAATGACGAGGCTGTACCGAAAGATGTAAGTCCGAACACCA
The DNA here is from genome assembly GCA_963855975.1 of Andrena chrysosceles. Lineage (NCBI taxonomy): Eukaryota > Metazoa > Arthropoda > Insecta > Hymenoptera > Andrenidae > Andrena > Andrena chrysosceles. The sequence goes on along the minus strand of OY979769.1, from coordinate 16,170,639 downwards.
GTTTACCTAAACGCAACATGCACACTTTTCGGCGCAGTGCTCCGTTCAGTGCCGCTACTCCGGCGGCACGGTGGCCCGTTCAACGGTGTCACTCCGACGGAGCACACTACCGTAGCGAAAGGGTTAAAGAGCCCACAGACGTTACAATTTTTGGTACGATAAAGTAGAAGTGATAATTGTAGTGACTTGTTGTATCGCACGCTTGTGAACATACTGCGTTTCCATATAACGTGTCGAACGAACTGCTTCACGGACGATCAATTGCAATGTGTGCATTAGGTTGGCTCTTATTTACTCCTGATTAAATTATTTTTCAAGATTTTCTTCGCGACACCCTCTAGAATAGTTCCAAGTAATAAAAAAAATCTGTGTAAAGTTTGAGCCCGATCGGATAACAGGAAAAGGTACCCCTGAACATTTAAATAATTATTTAACAGCTCACTGAATCGATTTTATATAATATCCTCTAAGTTATTGATTACATAAGAAATTGTGTCAAACAAAAGTTGTAGATCCTGACAAGTAGCATCTTTTATGTTGTATTACTTTTTCTCGTGCGACAAACGGTTTTCGAAAAAATTCCTAAAAACTGAAAAAAAAATTCTTTCTCAAATTTGGAAATTTTAAATGCTTCTCAAACACTTTTTATTTATGAAGGCGAACAAAAAAATTGGAATTTTTATTTTCGAGGACTATTTTTTAAACATTTAATGAGGAGCATATACCGAGATATGCCAAGAAGCGAATTGTATTCACAAAAATATCGAAGATATACAGGGTGATTTTCTCGGTGCGCCTGATCTGAGATTTTCCGCCTGGTCAACCGTGACGGGGTCCATCCCTAGTGGTGTCTCTCCGAATTTATGGATTCTACCCTCGAAGGGGTTGGAGTACCTATTAAGAAGTGCGAAGTGTCCCGTTTCCGCATTTCTCATCAGATCTCTGCGAAAACGGTGTCAATCGATTCCTTATAGTTCGCCGATGAAACTAACACCAAGAACGACGCAATTCGGAACATAATGAAGGAAATTAGATGAAAAATTAATTTATATAATTTCTCGTGTTGCGTGGTCCTACAGCCAGGCGATGGTCCTAGGGGCGAGGTCGATGCCCGTGAAACGCATAACCGTACTGCTCGGCGTTGCGCGTTCGTATTTAAATTAATGGAAAACTTTAATTGAACAAAATTTGATATTCTTATAATCTTAAATGTTTTATTATAAATCTCAACGACTTAAAGATAGAAATATGAATTGTAACTATTGTAACTGAGCTCAGAAAATAAACGTGTCATCGCTAGTACAGACAGGATTGGAGTGACCCTCTTTTGGCGTTGTTATTTTCCGTTTCTACGGTGAAAAAGACAAAAGCCACCGCGCCGAGCGGTTTCCATACATGCTCTGAAAAAGTCGAAGCTCAAACGTGTTGCTGCCTTCGTTATAATTAAATATACGACGCGTACAATAATTATAAATAACAATATAATAACCTAACATATCTTAATAAACATTTTCTTCTTTTTATTTCCCCTATCTATTTACAATCTGCCTAACGGCATTAAGTAAATCTTCTAGCTGGTATCAAATATATCACGTAGGTGTTCATCCAATAACTCACACAAATTAAAAGTGTACATAGGTAATATGTGTTAGTTAGTGAATCTGTTGAAATCCATGGGCTTGTTGCGTTTCAGTCTTCTGGTGTCGTCTCCTTCGTCTAGTAGGTTCACTGCTAGCGGATTGGGGTAATCATTAAGTCTCTTGATGTATTTTCCACCAAAGTTAGCTATTTCTGTTTTTACGGTTGGTATTTGCAAGTCTTTTCTTATTATTTCGTTTGTAACGAACCATGGGGCGTTTACTATTGTTCGTAACACGTTTGATTGAAACCTTTCTAATATTTCAATATTAGAATTTGCAGCTGAGCCCCATAACTGGATTCTGTATGTCCAAATTGGTTTCAGTATAGATTTATAAAGCAGAAGTTTGTTTTCTAAAGAGAGTTTCGATCTATGGCCTCGGAGCCAATACATTTTTTGTAGTCTGTGTCCTATTTGTTTCCTTTTATTCCATATATGTGTTCCCCAGGTTAGCCTACGCTCTAGGTGCATACCCAGATATTTTACTGACTCTGCTTGCGGTATTATTATTCCATTCAGCGTGACAGGTGGGCACGTTTCTTTACGTAGCGTAAATGTCACATGAACTGATTTCTGTTCATTCGCTTTTATTCTCCATTTGTTAAGCCATTCTTGGACTCTACCTAAATTTGTTTGGAGATGTTTAGACGCTGCGTTCGGTTTTACGTGCGATGACATGATTGCTGTATCATCAGCGAAAGTAGCTATTTGAGTTTGTCTGGTTGTCGGAAGATCTGAGGTATAGAGTAAGTAGAGTATTGGCCCCAGCATACTACCCTGTGGTACACCCGACTTTATGGTATGCAAGTCAGTGTATTCTCCTTCGTATTTAACAAAGAAGTGTCTATTACTTAAGTAAGACTGTAATAGAAGGAACATATTATGCGGGAGTTGTTTTTTGATTTTATACAGTAGGCCTTTGTGCCATACTTTGTCAAATGCTTGCGTGATATCTAAAAACGCTGCAGAGCAATATTTTTTACTATCTAAGTCCTTGTTGATCTTTCTTACTACTCTGTGTACCTGTTCAATAGTAGCATGTTGCTCTCGGAATCCAAATTGATGTTCTGGTATTAAGTTCTTTTCCAGCAGCATCGGTTTTATTCGTTTTAGGAGTAGCTTTTCTAAGATCTTAGACATCACAGGTAGTAAGCTGATTGGTCTGTATGATGCAGGTGATGACGCGTAATAAACATAAACTGAACATAATTATAGTGTCTTCATATTTACAATTTGCATTCTTATTAGAAACAGAGTCGAGTTTAAACTCTGGCTAATAATCATGGCAGACAACCTCCTAGCAGAAGCCCCCCAAATCTTTCCTATAGTGGAAAACACATTGTTACCAACTCGAGGTTGCGCGGTACGCAACACTCGCTACTTCGTTAAAAATAGTCCGATTTACATGAAATTTGGTATAATTTTCATCGGCAAAACGTAAGGAATCCATCGGTATCACTTCCATATCGATATGGCAAACAATAAACAATTCAATTTTTCTGAAACAGGTAAATCGGACTATTTTTAACGAAGCTAACGAGAAATTATATAAATTAATTTTTTATCTAACTTCCATCATTATGCTCCGAATTGCATCGTTCTTGGTGTTATTGTCATCGGCGAAACAGAAGGAATCGATTGACACCGTTTTCGCAGAGATCTGATGAGAAATGCGGAAACGGGACATTTCGCACTTCTTAATAGGTTCTCCAACCCCTTCGAGGGTCGAATCCATAAATTCGGAGAGACACCACGGGGGTTAACCTCGTCACGGTTGACCAGGTGGAAAATCTTAGAGCAGGCGCACCGAGAAAATCACCCTGTAGACATTGGAATTGAAGACTTCAGTTCAAGATATACCTAGATCTTCGATAGTGTTGCGAATTTCGGTTGCCAATTTTCAGAAAACATTCATAATATATCAAACACTGAAAAAATTGAAATTTCTTTTATCTCTCTCGCATATTTCGGTATATGCTTCCTCCCCCTAAATGTTTAAGAAATAGTCCTCGAAAATAAAAATTACAATATTTTTCTTCACCTTCATAAATAAAAAGTGTTTGAGAACCATTTAAAATTTCAAAATTTGAGAAAAAAGTTTTTTTTTCAGTTTTTAGGAATTTTTTCGAAAACCGTTTTCGCATGAGAAAAAGTAATACAGAACATAAAAGATGCTCCTTGTCTGGATCTACAACTTTTGTTTGACACAAATTTTTATATAATCAATAACTTGGAGGATATTATATAAAATTGGCTTTGTGAGCTTTTAAATAATTATTTAAATGTTCTAGGGCCCCGTGGGACCTTTTCTCGTTATCCGATGGGGCTCAAACCTTACACAGATTTTTTCATTATTTGGAACTATTCTGGGGGGTGTCGGGAAGAAAATTCGAAAGTCGAAAGTAAGAGCAACCCTAGTGTGCATGTGTGTGTTCGAGGACTAAATTGGATACGATTTCAGCACTGCACTGGCTGGACGATATTTGTCGTAAAACAGGTGGTCACGTCTGTGGCAAAACCATATTGTATAAGTCGTTACGGCTGCTTCCTCCAATTTATCGTACGACAAATCGTAAGAAAAATATTAAGGTCGGCGTCGCGTCATGTCGACTCCATGTAAGCACTGACCGAAGACTTGCTAATATCCACAATTATTTGTCAAGTACAATTTTGATACACATTTGATCGTATTTTGTACATCCCTCGTGTGAAGAAAGACGAGGGTAGACCAGGGCTAGTCGGATCACTTTGTGTTTGACGGTAAAAATTAATAGTTAAACATTAAAAAACTAATTTTTTATTATATTCGTGACCAGTACATCTTTGGCTTGAACTTGAGTATATAAAAATTGAAATTAAACGTGCAAATCTTTCATTTATTAACAAAATACGAAAAAGTGAGAAACATCCAATTCGCCCCGAAACTTGGGGCGAATCGGACCACCCAGAAATGGATGAAAAACTAAAATTTGCATAACAAAATTTTTAGAATCAACTTAAACAAATCTAATCTAATGACAGTTGTTATGATAATAAAAAATACCGCGCTTGCCTGCTACTTCCTTAGAGCATATACTATGGAGGTCTCATTGAAAGCTTGAAACTGTCGCCAACATGGTGCGAGAGAGAAAGACATGTGCGAGCGAGAGAAGTATATATCCTATTCGACCGTAATGCGCAAGCGCCGATAACGTGCGAAAGAGAAAGACGGGCGATTGAGAATCTATACTTCTCTCTTTCGCATCAGTTCACACGTCTTTCTCTCTCGCACGATATCGGCGCATGCGCATTAAGGTCAAATAGGACATATACTTCTCTCCCTCGCAAAAGTTCGCACATGTCTTTCTGTCTCACGTGATGTTGCCGACAGTTTCGAGGCAGTCACTCTAAGGCAATGATACCTCCATTTATATATGCTCTAAGGCTACTTCCGGGTAGCAACAACGAGAGGCGGAAACAAGAGCGAGGAGAACGCGGTAGGCAGTTGTACCCGAGCTATGAGACAGTACACATCGAATACACTATACGTCCGTCAATTTTTGTAGTTTAGTAATTCTAATTAGCAATAAACTTGTTGGGACATAACAAGAAGAATGGCGACGAGGATGGGATGCCTGTGCTGAAAATAAATATTACGAGAACACGAGGGATACACAGATCATAAGAAATCCAGGACATTACAGTGTGGGCACGTGATCGCAAATTTCCAACACCACGATATCCGAAACGCTCGTTCCAGCTACTTTCAACATAAAGCCTTTTGAACCGTCGCACAGTGGTTCGAGTATACTACATACTAGTTGGACAAAATTATTTTTTCGCGGGTTTGGGTTTATATGGGGTTCAAATTGCTTGAAAACAAACCTGATTCGTATTACAGTTTATTATTTCAATAAAAATATCAATAAGATAAAAATATGACTAATTCAATTAAGGAAAAAGAACAAAACGACAGTATTGTACTTTAAATATAATTAACAGTTATAACATTATGTCTATTCCTGTAATTTCTGAGTTTTTATGTTTAAAACCTGGTTTTTGAAATCAGTCTTCTCTGCATCGCTATTAAAATAGTGTTTTACTATATGTTCCACGTCGATCCACGCGACAAGGGTTGAATGTACGAAAAGTAGAGACTTTCTAGTTTATTTTAATCAATCGATAGATCTGCAAAAATTTGCAAAACTATATTTTTCTAATTGTTTTCGAGCGCGACGCTCGGCATAGTTTTGCAAATTTTTGCAGATCGATCGATTAAAATAAACTAGAAAGTCTCTACTTTTCGTACATTCAACCCTTGTCGCCTGGATCGACGTGGAACATATAGTAAAACACTATTTTAATCCACTGAGTGGTGCTACCGAGCGTCGCGCTCGAAAACAATTAGAAAAATATGGTTTTGCAAATTTTTGCAGATCGATTGTTTGATTAAAATAAACTAGAAAGTCTCTACTTTCCGTAGATTCAACCCTTGTCGCGTGGATCGACGTGGAACATATAGTAAAACACTATTTTAATAGCGATGCAGGGAAAACTTATTTCAAAAAGCAGGTTTTAAACTTAGAAACTCAGAAATTACGGGAATAGACATAATGTTATAACTGTTAATTATATTTAAAGTACAATACTGTTGGTTTGTTATTTTTCCTTTATTGAATTAGTCATATTTTTATTTTATTGATATTTTTATTGAAATAATAAACTGTAATACGAATCAGGTTTGTTTTCTAACAATTTGAACCCCATATAAACCCAAACCCGCGAAAAAATAATTTTGTCCAGCTAGCATGTAGTATACTCGAACCACTGTGCGTCGCTCAATTGGGCCACGTGGCTAAAGATGTTGGAAGGCGCGTTCAAACTCCTCAAAGTGAAAAATGAAGACGAGGTATTATACCTCTTACACTATATCGGTGCGGCAGCTTTCGACGTATTAAGTAACAAATGCATGCCGAAGGACCCGTACGATTTAAGCTATAAAATCTTAGTCGAGAATCTTCGAGAATTTTATGCCCCGGCCCCACTCGAAATTGCGGAAAATTTTCGTTTCCATCAGAGACGCCAGGAAGAAGACGAAAGCATCTTGCAATACGTGGCGACATTGCAAAAATTGAGTATCGATTGCAAATTCGGCGAATACTTAAATACAGCATTACGCAATAAATTTGTTTACGGCCTGACAAGCACGCGAATACAATCGAGACTTCTCGAAACAAAGGATTTGACCTTCGATAAGGCAGTACAACTAGCATCCGGCATGGAGATGTCAGCCAAGGACATGGATCAGCTACAGGGAACAGCAGCGTCGGTACAAACCGCGGGTACAAAGAAACCTCAAAGGCGGACGGATCAACGCCGACAGGACCAAAGACGACTACAGACGAATCAACACCAAACTACGAAGAAGATGCACGGACAACGTTCTACTCCCACTGTTCAAGAAGTTAGCATTCTGGCGACATCTCCCAGGCCCAACGCTAATTAGGCAATGGCGACGGCCTGCTTGCTCATGTGGAGCAGTGATGCCAGATTCGGGACGGGAGCGCTCGAGAATTTCCCCCACCGCGCGTACACTACGCCGGAGCTGCGTGTCCATGAGTTAGACTCCAAAGCGCCGAGCTCACGGACACGCAGCTCCGGCGTAGTGTGCGTGCGAGGTGGGGGAAATTCTCGAGCGCTCCCGTCCCGAATCTGGCATCACTGATGTGGAGCAGCGATCACGGCCCCTTCCATCGACTCGCGATCTATGGAAGGGGAAGGCTTGCTTTCGCTTCTGCTTACGTGAAATTACTCATCTGCTGAGTAACCGCTGCTTTCACGCTTACTAACTGCTTTCACGCTTGCGTTTAGTTAATTCCTTTATTGAATTAAGTGTGATCATAAATAGTGTATTTAGTTAGTAGTACTTTATTATGTCCCCTTGGGGTTTACAATCCATAATTACGACTTCCCTTACATCTAAACCTTAAATACTAACCGCTCTTAAAACTAATTCGCCCGCTCGCACGCTCGCCCTCGCTACGCACGCTCGCCCTCGCTACGCACGCTCGCCCTCGCCACGCACGCTCGCCCTCGCCACGCACGCCCTTCCTCCCCCTCCCTTTCCTACCATCCGACCCCCGCTTCCGTTCTCCTCCTTCCACTCTCAATCGTTAATCTTCCATTCCTCCACTCCACCCCCCTCCTATCTTCCACTCTCCTCATCCATTCCTCTCCCCCTCCCTCGTCACTCAACACCTCCCCCACCACTTCCTGCCACCCCCTCACCCCCCAGTCCGTACACACTTTCCACACGTGCTCCCACGTCTCTTCACCCCACCCACACCCTGCATTTTCTGTCCTCCCCCCCCAATACCTCCCTCCTCTTATCTCGTTCCCCAACCTGAACCTCGCCACCGGCCTCCACCTGCTTTCACCCCACCCCCTCTTCAGGTATCCCGGCACCCCCACTCCTTTCACCACCCCATACCACCTATTATACCTGGAGTCCCTAATCCTTTCCCATATCTCCACCTCCTCTAACCTCCTTCCCCTACACACCAACTCCTCCCCCTCAACTCTCCCCTTCCCCTTATCAGTTCCACTCCTTCCACTGTCCACCCTCTCTCCTTAAAAAACCCCTTCCTTTCCTCCTCCCACCCCCAGCACCTTTCCCCTTCTCGCCCTATCTTTTATCTCCTCCCAACACTCCCCCGCCAATTCCCCCCTGCCCCTCCTCCAACTTCCTCTCATAAGTCCAAACTCTCCTCCCCGCCCTTCCCTTCAACATGTCCCGTTGTAACTCCTCCCGCACCATATACCCTGGTGTGCACCAATCCACCCCCAACACCCATCTCAGGTATCTTTCCTGCAAACCCTCCACCCTCTCCCTTTCCCTCCATCCCCATACCTCCACCCCTTACCCCACCGTCGCCCATACCAATCTATCAAAAAGCCATACCCTTTTTCCCCAATCCTTCCCAAGCTTCCTCTTCCCTATACCCCATACCTGCCCCATCACCGCCGCCGCTTTTCTCACTCTATCTCTTACGTGTGCGTCCTGCCCCCCATTCGCCATCACCGTATACCCCAGATACTGGAACTCCCTCACCTCCTCTATCACCTTTCCCTTCCATCTCCATACCACCTTTTTCCACCTCTCCCCCTTTCCTACACCTCATTATTTTCGATTTCCCCACATTCAGCTGCAGCCCCTTCTCGTTTATATCTTTCCAAGCTGGCCATCATACCCTTTATCCCCTCCTCATCTTCCGCCACCATCGCCACATCATCGACATACGCAAGCGTGTATACCCTCTTACCTCCGAACCTTACTCCTCCCGATCCACCCCTTTCCAGCTCCTCATTTAAATCCGCCAAGATCAAAGAAAATAAGCTCGGGCTCAGGGGGCATCCCTGTCCTACTCCCCTAGCTGTCCAAAAATCCCTCCCCATCTCCTCCCCCACCGTCACCCTGCACACCGTTTCCCTCAAAACCTCCTCACATCCTTCCACCCTTACACCCCTCTTCCACATCGCCTTCACTAGCACTTCCCTGTCCACCGAGTCAAAAGCCGCCTTTAAGTCAATGAAGAAAATCACCATCCTTCTTTCCTTCCTCGTAACCTGCCTATTTATCAAATATTTTAGTACATAGATGTTGTCAATGCACCCCATTCCCCTCCTAAAGCCGGCCTGACTCGGTGGCAACAGCTTCTTCCCCTCCACCTCCTCTCTCAACCTCTCCGCCAACACAGACGCGTACACTTTGTACGCTCTCTGTGTCAGCGTCACCCCCTGTAATCCTCTACCCTCTTTCCCGCCCCCTTCTTCACCACAGGTACCACTACCCCTTCCCTCCATTCTTCCACCCAACCTTCCCCCTTCCAGACCCTATTACAAATTTCCCATAACCAGTCTCCCCCCTCCACCCCTCCATACTTCCACACCTCGTTTGTTAAACCATCCCCCCCCTCCTGCCTTACCATCCTTCAATTTCTTCACCACCCTTCTCACCTCATCCTTACTTAACTCCCCCTCCTCGTTCTCCCCCTCCTTCTTTCCCCCCTTTTTTCACCCTCCACTCCACTCCTCCTAACAGCCCCCTAAAGTATTCCTACCACTCCTCCATTTTTATCTTCTCCTCCACCCTCCTTCCTCTCCTCCTCTCACTATTCACTACCTTCCACACCTGCCCCTCTGTCTTCACCTCCTCCACCTCCTTCTCCCACCTTTCAATCTCCTTCCTCTTCTTCCCCTCATAATCGCATACTCCTTTTTCTTTTTCCTATACTCTTTCCCATCTCCACCCTCCCTCCTCCATCGCCTCAACTCCCTTCTTAGCTTACCTTTCTCCTCCTTACACTCCTTATCCCACCACCCTCTCCCTCCTCCCCTCTCCCCTCCTTGCCCCACCTTCTTTATCACCCCTTTTATCCTATCTCTTAACTCCTCCCATTCTTCCTGTATTCCTCTGCCCCCTCCATCTCTCTTACCAAATGTCCTTACGAACTCCTCTCTCCCCTTCTCCGTCCAATTCCCCCTTGCCGGCTCTCTTCCCTCCCCTTTTTTCCCTTCCCAACCCCCCTACATTCCCCCTTCAGCCATACCACCACTGGGTGATGACCCGACTCCACTCTTTCAGCCACCTCCATTCTCTCCACTCTCTCCCTCGTCTCCTCATTCCCTAAGATATAATCAATTACCGAATTCCCTCTCCCTCGTGTGTACGTCCACTCCCCCTCCTCATCCCCTTCCACGTTTCCGTTCATTATCCCCCACCACCTCTCTCCCAAAAAACTACACAACCTCCTCCCCTCCCCATTCCCCTCGCTGTCTTTCGATCTCCTACTTTCCAATCCCTTCTCTTCCTCATCCCCCCCCGTATCTCCCCCCTTCACCCCCCGTCCTGGCGTTAAAATCTCCCCCTATCAACACCCTCACCCCCTCCACCCTTCCTCCATCCACTCCTTCAACTCCTCCAGCTTTCTCTGCAAATCCTAATTAACGTATACTCCCACTACCCTCCACCACTCCCTACCCATCCTCACCTTCTTCATCATTATCCCCTCCTTCTCCCCCTCGACCCCTTCCCTTGTTTCCATCCCCTTCCTTACCCCCATTATCATTCCCCCCATTGCCCTCCCTTTCTTACTCTCCCTCCTTGCCCACTGCTTCTCCCACAACAAACCCCTTTGACATCTTATATCTCACCCTCTCCCAGTCTCTTTCCTCTACCCACGTCTCACTCAGTACCAACACATTCCATTCCTCCAAACCCTTCCAGAACTCCACATCCTTATTCTTCACCCCCGCCACATTCCAAAATGCCACCTTATACCTTCCTTCCTCCACCTCATCCCCTCTCATCCCTAACCTCTCTCCCCTCCTCCTTTCCCCCTTTCTCGTTTCCCTGATCTTCCATCCATTTGTCACCTATTTCATCCCACCTCTTCAACCTCCCATTCACCCACATCTTCATATACCCTACCTGGACACTCATCCCCCTCCTCCTCTCCTCCTGTGCCTCCCTTTCTATCTTCCACTTCCCTCTCCTTTCTTCCTCCGTGAGGTCATCCTCAATCCTCTCCTTCCCGACCTTCCATTTTTTCCTCGCCTCCATCACTTTCCTCTTCTCTTCTCTTCCCGCCAATTTCACAAGCACCATTCCTCGTCTATCCCCTCCCACTCTTCCTATCCTTGCTACTTCCTTCATACCTACCCCCTCCAGCCCCATCCTCTCCCAAAGCTTCTTCACTCCCTCCTCCACTTCCCCTTCTTCCCACCCCAATCCCCTTATGACTACGTTGTTCCTCCTGCCCTCTCTATCCTTTCTGTCCTGTTTTACCTCCATCTTTCTCAACCTCAGTCTCCATTCCTCCACCTGTCCCTCCTCCACCCCTTCCTTTCCCTGTCTTCCTCCCTTCTCCCATTTCTCTACCTTCTCCATCACTTCCACCATTCTCCTGTCTCTTCCTTCCAACTTTTCTAACTTTTCCTCTAATCTCTCTTTTCTCGCCTTCTCCTCCTTCATCCACTCTTCCCACTTCCTTCTTTCCCCTCTCCATTCCTCTTCCACCCTTCTTCTTTCCTCCTTTTCTTTCCTCATCTCCACTTTCATCTCCCTTATCTCCCTTACTAGCTCCATCATCATTACCTCCACCCCCCTCCCCCCTGCTCCTCCCCCTTTTTGTCCCTTTTTACCAGCGACCTTTGTGTTTTCCCACTCTTCTTAAACCCTCCCCTCCCCTCTCTCTCCATCGTCTCCATTTCCTCCTCTCTTTCTCTCTTTTTTCCCCAACCACTCTCCACACTCCCCACACTGCTCCCCACACTATTGCCACTATCCTTCCTACCCCTTTCCTTTAACGCTTCGCCACCCCTTTCCTCCCCTCTCCTCCCGACTGCCCTTCACCCCCAGTCCTCCCAGTCCTAATCCCACTGATCTTCCCTTTAAACATGCTCCTCTATCCTTTTCCCCCGTTCAAAAATTCCCGCCTATATCTCCAACACCTCTACCACCTTTCTTCTCCGACAGGTGTCACCCCTTGTACTTCTCCTTGCTCTCTCCCGCCACACTTCTCTCACCTCTATCACCTAACCTCCACACCTTCTCCCTTCTAAATCCCTGCCACCCTCAACCCTAGCCCTATCCCTCTTATCCCTATCCTTTCCACAGCTCTCCCTCTACCTCCACACTCGCATTCCACTCCCCCTTTCACCTTCTCTCCACACTTTCCCTACCACTCTCGCTCCACTCACTTCCAACACAAGTTTCACTCACTGCGACCGGAAACGGAAGTCCCATAAACAGTCTATGTAAATAGTAGTTTAATTTACGTGTGACCTTTGTACATATTTAAAATATAATTGTGTTAATAACTCCTAACCGCTTAAAATATAACAGTTTGTGTTCCGTAAAGAGTCTTGACTTCCTTCGTGTCGTTTGAAAGTGCTTATAGGTTCCTCGCGCCGATCCGTTTATAAACTTTCTAACACCCACAAATACCCAATCTAATCATTGTAATCGTCCGAACCCCTCGGGTAATCAAAGCGTTTTATGTTACGGGTGTGGAAAAGGACACTTAGCTACGCAGTGTACCTTAAATCGTAACGTCAAATGTGCTTTTTGCGGAATACGTGGACACCTTCAATCAGTCTGTTTTAAAAACAAAGGACAAACATACCAAATAGAAGAAAGCCTATACCCAGAATTGCAAAACAACACGTTAGCAGTAGAGCAACTGAAATATCGAGGTAATTTCCTAACCAAATTAAAGTTAAACGATAAGATCGTAAAATTCGAAGTAGACAGTGGCGCGGCTGTTACAATTGCAAGTAAAATACATATGCTTAAACAATTTCCAAATTCGACCATACATCCGACGACGCTCAAACTCGTTACATATTGTAAAACCGTGGTAAATACTTAAGGATACATAACAGTAGAAGTTAAGTACAGGGACGCATTGTGTAATTTAAATATTTACCTTACAAATGTAAACAGAATACCGTTACTCGGTAGGGAGTGGTTACGTCAATTATTAGAGGAGGAGAAATTACGAGAAATTACGTTAAACTCGTGTTCAGTTAATGCAGTAACTGCAGAGCGAAAAGGGCAATTAGATGCAATTTTACGCCAGTACAAAGAAACTCTAGAACCGAATTGAAATAAAATCAAAGATAGACAAGCACGGTTAACATTGAAAGAAGGTGCTAAACCAATTTTTCTAAAGCACACATATTCTCACCTTCAAAAAGCTTACCGATATACAGCGCAATGCGCATGCAACATTATGCCTTGTTTCTACGTGATTTCAACTACAGCATTAAATACAAAAACACTAAACTGCATAGCAATGCAGACTGCTTATCAAGACTACCCATTGAAACCAAGAATGATAGCGGACACGATGTAGTCGACGTACACCAAATGGATACAATCCAAACCTTACCCATTACGTTCGAAAAACTAGTCGCAGCGATTAAACGAGACGCGCATTTAAATCAAATACTAGAAGCTTTGAATGAGAATAATAGGTCCTGTAGGGATGAAACAGAGTATAGTGTACAACCAGGTATCATTCTACGCGGACACAGAGTAGTAATACCAAAGCCGTTACAAGCGAAAATATTGTCAGAACTACATAGCGAACACTTTGGAATCGTAAAAATGAAAATGCTAGCACGTAGCTACGTTTGGTGGGCTGGCATAGACAAAGATATTGAACGAAGTACACAAAACTGCCCTGAATGTAATACAAACAAAAACAACCCACCAAAAATCAAACATACATGGGAACCAGCTACATTTCCATTTGAACGAATCCATATTGATTTCGCGCGACCGTACAAGGGTCACAACTTTCTAATAATTGTAGATGCATACACAAAATGGCCAGAAACATACATGGTAAAAAACATTACTGCGGAAGTCTATGCGGAAGAACTATGTCGCGAAGTTTTTTCAAGATTTGGATTACGTATCCAACTAGTATCGGACAACGGGCGCACTTTTGTATCAAGCGAATTCCAAAAATTCTTACAAGAAAACGGAATTAGCCATAAGTTAACAGCGCCGTACAATCCCGCTACAAACGGATTAGCCGAACGTTTCGTGCATTCGATTAAACAGATCACTACATACTGCGAACGGCATAAACAACCACATAATTAATGTAAATACAGCGTTACAAAGAACGCTAATGCAATACCGAATTACACCTCACTGCACAACAGGAATCGCTCCTGCCGAATTAATGTTCAACAGAAAAATTAGATGTACACTAGACATAATGCGACACAAAAGCGACGAAACTACACAAACACCGGACAACGTAGGGGAAATATGGGTAAAACCGGGACGCTAAGGATAAATGCTCATAACTTTGACATTATTAATGTAAAAAAGATATTGAAAGTAGGGTTCATTAGTCTAAACTCTTTATTAATTAATAGTATAAATCCATTTTATTTAAAACAATAAGAAATAAAAAAAATTTATGATTTAAAATATGGTCCGTTTTTACGGTTTTACCCCATAGCCTGGGTAAAACCGGGTACCATACTAAAAACTGGCCCTAGCACCTATAGCAACGGAATTCGTCCAATTCTTTAGTCCCCCAACCAGTGCAGCCTTCGTGAGCCCACTTACAACAAGCTGTACACTGCACCCACCCTTCATTCAATTTGGATGAACCATAGGATTCTTTGCAATAATTTGCAAATGCCTTCGTTGCTCCGGTTATCATTGTTTCCATCACTACTACTATCATTATCCTTCAGTCTTTTATTTAATTTTGTAGATTTCTTTTTTTTTAGTTGTGGTCCTTTAGCAAAATTTAGTTTTAATTTTGATAACTTCCTCTATTTCGGTTCTTTGTTATTTTCTTTGGACTCCTCAAGTTCCTGTTTATAAGGAGACGAGGTAATAATGGCGGTTTTTCCTCGACGTCTATTCGTTTGAATTTTGCGAGTCATATGTGGGACTGGAATAATATCCGCAGGTGATACGATTAGTGTTGAAGAAGACGGTTTTGTTGGTGTAACAACTGTTGTTGATATTACAGATTTTTCTTTTGCAGTTGTCTGTTTAACAGTTGATGTTATTTTATTGTTGCAAGAACCAACTACTTCTTCAACCAGATCTTTGTCGGTGGTAGTAGTAGCAGCAAAATCGATATCCGAAAAGATCCCAGGATTAATTGGAGAAATTCCTGTTTTTTTAAAACCTGCCAGAGCATTTTGTACAGTTGCTGCTTTGCAGTATGCGTCTCCAAACAATTTAGATATTTGGAACTGACTTACACTGCGCCCAGGATTATTACGGAGCCATGTCGTTACCTCTTGGCTGTAATACGTATTCAAAGGACGCATGAAACTTATGTCAAGCGGTTGCAATCTGTGCGTGCAATGTGGTGGAAAACTAAGAAGAATTACACCATTATATCTTGCTTTTTCAATTAGAGGTAAATTTTTGGTGTGCGTTGAGTGGCCATCGAGGAGAAGTAAAACTGGGCATTTTTTTATGGGTTTAACCGATTCAATAAAATGGTGTAACCAATCTACGAATAAATTACTTTGAATCCATCCGCTTGGATGGCAGACCACAACTGTTCCGGGTGGTGCACCGTCGAGCAACTTGGCTTTCATCCGAATTCGGGGAAATATAAGAAATGGAGGGACATACATTCCTGATGCACTAAAGCAAATCACAGCTGTTGTGAGTTGCCCTCTTTGTGCTGAACTAACTATTCCCACTTGTTTTCGCCCCATTGTAGCGATAATCTAAGAATGTTTTTTGGGCACAGTGGTGATACCCGTCTCATCGACATTAAATATTCGAGTTGGTGGGAATTTGTGGGTATCTATCAATTGGGTTAAAAGGTTAAAAAACTTAGTAACATTAATCTTGTTAAAACCCATTGCTCTCGCTATTGACGTTGGTACTGGGGACCGAATCGAAAGTTTAGGGTGGCGTTTCAGGAAACAATACAGCCACTCATCTCCTGCCAGCCCTTTGGCTTTATTAAAATTATGATTTATATTATTTGCTTCGACCATTTGAAACGCAAGTCGTCGTATGTCCGTACGGGTAAGACCAAACAAACGATTTTCCATTGTCATAATATGTTGCATTATAAGATTTTCTTGCTCAGCAGAAAAAATAGTGTGGAAACGACCTAGGCCTTTCTGAGACGCGATATTTATATCTCCATAAATTTTCGATCCTCTAGTGTAGATTGAGGCACCTCGTATCGTTGTGTTGCTAACCTATAACCCATTTTCCTCTTTGTAACATTCAGAATAGCGTTCCGCATGTTTTCTTCATCCCACGACTGCCGGGTAGTGACTCGTTTGTAATCACGGGGTATTTTGTTGAAGTCTGAAAAATAACGCACATTTTGTCCAAAATCGGGTACCCGATATTACCCCGTACGGTTTTACCCCAGCATACAATTTTGTAAATATTACAGATTATCAACAATACCATGGCGAAATACAAACAAACTGTCTTAGTTATTTACACTTTAATATGCAACAATTAACATAATTCACTCAAAAAGGTACTTACTTGAACACTGTCAAAAGTATTGTAGGTTCTTTAAGTATCGAAAATTAGATCACAGCCTTCCAAAACACACAAGACGATATAACCTCACTATGCACGATTGTAAGACGATCGTCTTTTGTTGATGGAACAATGCACATTGTGCCAATATGTGGCTGCAACGACGCAGGAAAATTTAAGGTCATTTTAAAAATAATAGCACGTCGCGGTTTTACCCAGGTACCCGGTTTTGTCCATATTTCCCCTAATAATACTAGTTGCGACGATAATTAATGAATGTTACAATGTTGGGGGATACCCATTTATGGTGTTCTGAAAAATGAGAAAATCGGTCGATAAGCTATTATTACCCATACAGCACACTTCGTGGCGGCAATGTTGCAGGATGGTTGCAGTTAGTGTTGTATAAAGCTCGAGTCTTCAAAGCTTTAAACCTTAACCTTAAAGACTCAGCCTTTAAGGCTAATATCATATGAAGCTCGAGCTCTCGGAGCTCGAGGTTCAAGCTTCGAGGCCCAGGCCTCGAAGCTAGAGGTTCTTGTGTTTAATAATAATGAAGTTAACTGCACATCCTTGATATTATATCTTATTTTGTGCAACCACTGTAAGAAATAAAAACATGTAAAAAATATGATTTGGAAAGAATAATACCTCCTTAACGGTTTCGAGGGTTGAGCTTTAAAGTTTCAGCCATAAGGGGGAACAACACAGTGAGAGTTGATAAAACTGAGTTTTTTTTCATACTTTGAAAGTATAACCTATCAAAAATATTAGGTCGAAATTCACGTAAATAACGAAAAAAGTCGCCCAGCTTTGTCCATCAGATTAAATAAACGTAGAAAATTGAGAAACACTTGTTTGTTCGGCCTATAACACTCTAAAGTGACTTCTATATTTTGTTTAAATATCTGTATGTATTTTGTACTAAAGGAAAGTTTCAAATATTGCTTAAAATATATGCATATATTTGATCCTCCTATCAGTAATAGTTTAACGAAGTTTGCGCGTCACGGAAATAATTCACTCGAGCTTTGTACATCACTTCACTACATACAATTTATACGACTCGAGCGTTCGAGCTTGAAGACTCGAGCTTTAAAGGCTCGAGCTCTTACGGCTACAAGGTTCGAGCCTTAAGGGTTCGAGCCTTTAGGGTTTGAACCGCGACTCGAGCTCTTGAAGCTCAGGGCTCGAAGCTCATTTTTGCAACACTAGTTGCAGTAACCTTGCAGTGTTGCATGGTTGCAGAGCAATGTCGATGTAACGTTCCTGCGACGCACAGTGGAGAAATTTTGCGATATTATGGCCAAAACCATAAAAATTAATTTTTGAATTTGATAAAATAAATGCAAATGTCAATTGAAGAACTAATATGAGCATCAAATGCCTCCAATTTTGCTGTTAAATGTGTTACTACAAAGCTCGTATCGACTCGCTAATGTTTATGTTCATGTGAGGTTAAACTGATCGCAAAGAATTAATCCAGATTTTCAAGTTGCTTCAAACACTTATATTGTGTTATCCAAAATTCCGAAAATAATTTGAAGGTATGGATTCAATTCCTGGTGGTGCGTAAGATATCTTTGTGCCCTCACAATAATTATGTTTCAGTTTATAATACGTAATTTATACAATTTATAAAGTAGTGTTTTTAGAAATAACCTTTTCATATAAGAATCTAAGGGGGAGAGCAGGTGGAAAATGGGCTGTGGGGGATATGCAACAGGGTTTGGGGGGGGGGGAAGGGTGGCCGGAGGGATGGAAGGAAGGGGGTGGTACCGGTGGTGAAGAAAGGGGCAGGGGAAAGGGTAGAGGACTACAGGGGGATTACCCTGACGCAGACGGCATATAATATCTACGCGTCGGTACTGGCGGAGAGGTTGAGGGTAGAGGTGGAAGATAAGAAAATGCTGCCGCCGAGTCAAACGGGGTTTAGGAGGGAGACAATATATACACACTCAATTATTTGATCAACAGGCAAATAGGGAGGAAGGAGAGAAAAATGGTGTTGATGTTTGTCGACATGAAGGCCGCGTTTGACTAGGTGGACAGGGAGGTGTTGATAAAGGCTATGAGGGAAAGGGGGGTGAGGGAAGGGTTGGTAGTAAGATATGAAGAGGTATTGAGGGAAACGATAGGAAGGGTTAGGGTGGGGGAGGAGGAGGGGGAGTGTTTCTGAACGGCGAGAGGTGTAAGGCAGGGGTGCCCGTTGAGCCCAATCATGTTCACGCTCCTGATAGCGGACATGGACGAAGAGCTGGGGAGGGGAGGCTGGGGGTGAGGCTGGGGGGTAGGAAGATCTACACGTTAAATAGTATTATCTTTAATTTCGACCGTATATTTCACAAACTATGGTATCGGCGCACAGGTTCGGTCATATAAATCTACACGTTAGCATACGCGGACGATGTGGCGGTGCTGGCAGAGGACGTGGAAGGGATGATGGGGAAGTTACAAAAGTACGTGGAGGGGAAGGGGTTACAAGTGAATGTGAATAAGACTAAAGTGATGAGGTGTAGAAGGGGAGTGGGAGGTGGAGTAAGGTAATATGGAGGTGGAAGGGAAAGGAGTTGGAGGAGGTAAGGAGTTTTAAATACCTGGGATATACGGTGATGGGTAATGTGGGGCAGGAGGAACATGTAGAGGAGAGGGTTAGAAAGGGGGCTGCAGTGATGGGACAGGTGTGGGGGATTGGGAAAAGGAAATTTGGGAAGGACGGGGGGAAGGGTGTGGTTATACGATAAGCTGGTTTGGGCGGTAATGAATTATGGGGTGGAGGTGTGGGGGTGGAGAGAGAGGGAAAAAGTGGAAGCCGTGCAGGAAAGGTACCTGAAGTGGGTGTTGGGAGTAGACAGGAATAAACCGGGGTATATGGTCAGGGAGGAACTACAGAGGGGATGATGAAGGGAGGGGCGGGGCTAACAGCATGGGGGTATGAGAGGAAGTTGGAGGAGGGGAAGGGGGCAGAGTTGGCGAGGAAGTGCTGGGAGGAAATGAAGAGGAGGATGAGGAGTGGAAAGGTATTGCAGGGCTGGGAAGAGGAGAGGGAGCAGTATTTTAAGGACAGGGGATGGACGATGGAGGAGGTGGAGAGGGTGAGGGATAGGGGAGAGATGAGGGGAGAGGAGTTGGTGGAGAGGGAGAGAAGGCTACAGGAAGAGGAGAGGTGGAGGATGATAGGTGACTCTAAGTATAATGTATAGTATGAGAGGGTGAAGGGGGTGGGTGTGCCAGGGTATCTGAAGAAAGGGTGGGGGGAAGCAAGGTGGAAGCGGGTAGCAAGGTTTAGGTTAGGCAATGAGATGAAGGCGGGGAAATACTGGGAGGAGGAGGAGGAAAGGAGATACAAGATGTGTGGGCAAGGGGAGGAGACGTGGGAGCACGTCTGGGAAGTGTGTACAGGGTGGGGAACGGAGACGGGGTGACAAGAGGCGGTAGAGGTGTTGGGCGACGAGGGGGAGGGGGGGAGTGGATGAGGAGATTGGAGGAAAGGAGAGCAGTATAGGGGGGAGTGGGAGAATGAAGGGTGAGTGAGTGAGAGGAGAATTGAGAGTGGAAGGGGAAGCGCGCGGAAGCGGAGGTCCAAGAGGCGGAGGAAGGTGCGTAGGCGTGCGTGCGAGAGCGGGGGGGGGATAAGGAGGCGAGCGGGGGGGGGGATAAGGAGGCGAGCGGGCGAGCGGACGGTAGTGGATAAGATAGTTTATGTTAGGTTAAGGTAGATATAAGGATAAGTGTTAAGGAGAAAAGGTTTGGGAGATTGTAACCCCATTGGGGATCAATAAAGTGATTATATATATAATAGTTGCTAATCTTGTAATTAAATGCATTTTTTAAACACGATCCAGTGTGTCTTGTATAACATATGACATAACTGTGCCCGAGACTGGTTCACATGTTATACATTACAAACCTTTTTATACTTTTTTAAACGATTTTATTCAGCTCCGATCCTCTGTTTGATTAAAATGTTTGTCGTCAGAAACGATAACCCATCTCCTATGCTCTGTTGCACTGTAGCAGAGTCATGCTCTGACAAAGAGAAAAGCGATTCCGACTGGGAGTACTAGTTTTAAGGGTATATAATTTCATAGCTTTAAGGGTATAAATGTAAATAATAAAAAAATCTTTATCCTTCGTAATTGTTGTATGTGCTGTTTTTCGTATAATTAAGTTTCTCATATATCAGAACGTAAAAGTGCCGAATTTTATTATTATATTTTATTATATATTAAAAATAAGTTTTGAGGTTTTGACCACGAAAATGTATATATAACCTTTATTGTATCCTCTTGGGGATTACAATCCTTGCAAAACCTTACTTAACCTATATCACTTAAACCTACTTATCCTAGCCTTATATTCTAATTCGCCCGCTCGCTCGCTTATCATCCGCCTCACCCCCTTTCCCGCGCCCCCATCCAGCCAGCTTGATCGCCGCTTCCGCTCGCCGCCTCTCACTCCCATTCCTTACCCATTCATTCCTCCACTCATTCCCCTCTTCACTCCTCCAACCTCCTCAACCATTCTTCCCATTTTCCCTGGTCTCCCATCACCTCCCCCACTACCTCCTGCCAACCCCTTCCCTCACCCCAATTCGTACACTCCTCCCAAACATGTTCCCATGTTTCCTCCCCCACCCACATACCCTACATCTTTCCTCCTCCTCCTCTCAGTATCTATCCCCTCATCTCACTCCCCAACCTAAACTTAGCCACCCTTCTCCACCTGCTCTCCCCCATCCCTTCTTTAAGTACCCCGACACACCCACCCCCTTTACTGCCCCATACCATTTGTTGAATCTCGATTCCCTAATCCTTTCCCACCTCTCTCCCTCCTGTAACCTCCTTTCTCTACTTACACGCTCCTCCCCCTCATTCCCCCTCACCCTTTCCACACCCTGTATTGTCCACCCCTTTCCTCATAGAACCCCTTCGTCACCTCTTCCCATTCCCCCAATGCTACACCTCTCCTCGCCCGCCCCTTTATCTCCTCCCAACAAATCCTTGCCAACTCTCCTCCCTGCCCCTCCTCCAGCTGCCTCTCATACTCCCAAGCCCTCATCCCCGCCCTTCCCTTCAACATCTCTCGCTGCAACTCCTTCCTAACCATATACCCCGGCGCACACCACTCCACCCCCAACACCCATCTCAAATATCTGTCCTGTAACCCCTCCACATTCTCCCCGTTTTTCCAACCCAATAATTCCACCCCATAACTTACTATCGCCCACACCAATCTGTCAAACAACCATATCCTTTTCCCCTAATCCTTTCCAAACCTCCGCTTACCAATCCCCCACAGCTGCCCCATCACTGCCGCCGCTTTCCTCACTCTCTCCTTTACATGGGCCTCCTGCCCTCCATTCCTCATCACTGTATACCCTAGGTATTTGAATTCCCTCACCTCCCCCACCTCCTTTCCCTTCCACCTCCAACTGACCTTTCCCAATCTACCTCCCTCCCTCCTACACCTCATAACCTTCGACTTCTCCGCATTCAGCTGCAACCCCTTTCCATCTATGTACCTTTCTAATTTTTCCATTATCCCTTTCAACCCCTCCTCATCCTCCGCCATCACCGCCACGTCGTCCGCATACGCTAAGCTATATCTTCTTCGCTCCCAGTCTCACCCCTCCCCATCCACCTTTCTATAGCTTCTCGTCCAAGTCCGCCAACAACAGAGTGAACATACTTGGACTAAGAGGGCATCCCTGTCTCACTCCCCTAGCCGTCCAAAAAACCTTCCCTTCCTCCTCCCCCACCCCCACCTTACATACTGTTCCTTTTAATACCTCCTCACACCTTTCAACTAACCCCTCCCTCACTCCCCTCTTCCTCATCGCCTTCACCAGTACCTCCCTGTCCACCGAGTCAGCCTTCAGTGTCTATAAAGACCATTATCATATTCTTCCGCTTCCTATTAACCTGCCTATTTATCAAATAGTTTAAAGTATAAATATTGTCTTTACAACCCCTTCTATTCTTGAAGCCGGCCTGACTCGGAGGCAGCAGCCCTTTTCCCTCTACCTCCTCCCTCAGCCTCTCTGCTAACACCGAAGCATAAATCTTGTACGCTGTCTGAGTCAAGGTAATCCTCCGGTAATCCTCTACCTTTTTTCCACTCCCTTTCTTTAAAATATGGCACAACCACTCCTTCCCTCCACTCTTCTACCCATCCTTCCCCCTCCACACTCTTTTACAAATATCCCAAAGCCATTCTTCAACCTCTTCTCCCTCTGTATTTCCACACCTCATTTGGTATGCCATCCCCCCTCCCGCCTTACCCTCCTTCAGACTCCTTACCACCCTTCTCAGCTCCTCCTTCCCTAACTCCTCCTCTTCATCCTCCCCTCTTTCTCTCCACTCCTTTTCTCACCCTCCACTCTACCCCTCTCAACTACCCCTTAAAATACTCTTCCCACCCATCCATTTTTATTCCCTCTTCCACCCTCCTCCTCTTTCTCCTTTCTCTATTCACCACATTTCAGACCTGTTCCTCTGTCCTTATCCCCTCCATCTCTTTTTCCCACTTCTCCACCTCCCTCCTCCTCTTCCCCTCACACATTATCCTATACTCCCTTTCTCTCTCCCTATACTCTATCCCCTCTCCTCCCTCCCTTATAAATCTTCTCAGCTCCCTCCTTACCTTACTTTTCTCCTCCCGACACTCTTTCCCACCACCCCCCTTTTTCTACCCTCTCACCTCCCTTCCCCCCTTCTCCAGTGCCCCCATTATCCTATCCCTCAGCTCCCTCGTTTCCTCTTGTAATCCTCTTTTCTCTCCATCGCTCCTCCCGAACTTCCTTACAAACTTCTCCCTCTCCTCCGTTGTCCAATTCCCCCTCACCAACCTCCTACCCCCACCTTTCTTCTCCCTTCTTTCGCCCTCCCCCTCTTCCCCCTCAGCCACACCACCACCGGGTGATGATCTGATTCTACCCTCTCACCCAACTCCATCCTCTCCACTCCCTCCCTCGTGTCCTCATTCCCTATTATATAATCAATGACTGAGTTCCCTCTCCCCCCGTGTACGTCCTCTCTCCCTCCTCATTCCCCACTACATTTCCATTCAAAACTCCCCACCCCCTCTCCTCCAGAAACCCGCATAGCCTCTTCCCTTCCTCGTTCACCTCACTATCCTGCGATCTCCTGCTTTCCACTCCACTTTCCTCCATATCCTCCCCCTACCAACTCCGTCCCCCCTCCCTTCCCGTCCTTGCGTTAAAGTCCCCCCCTATCACCACCCTAACTCCCTCTTCTCTCCCCCCTATCCACTCCACTAATTCTTCCATCTTCCTCTGGAGGCCTTTATTCACATATACTCCTACCACCCTCCACCACACCCCCCAACATCACCTTTTTCATCATTATCCCCTCTTTCACCCCTTCCTCACCTCTTGTTTTCACCACCTTTCTTACCCCCATTAACATTCCCCTATCGCCCTCTCTTTTTTACTTACTGTGGGATCGGGAACCCCCATAACGTTAAGAGAAATACACGGAATGACGAAGAGGGGGTATCGGCGGTAGCCGAGGTGGTTAAAGGTGCCATTTCCAATGCGCGGCTCGCCGCGGCGGTACACTGGTACAATGGAAAAGCATTCATCTGTTCTCCTATCTGCGACTTCGCCCGCGCGCGGCTGCGGCAGATTATTACAGTGTATGCAAGTCTGCTCCAGGAGCAGCCTAGGCTACTGGAGAAGCAACACAATGGGATGAGTGTCCGCTTTCCGCTATTATGGCAGAATCTACTAGCCGCTCGACGGCCTGCGGCTGCCAGTCGCTACACTGCTCCAGAAGCAGTGTAGCGACTGGCCGCCCCGTGGTCCATCGCCACAATGGGACAGAATCCCCAGAAATAAGGAAACAAGTCAGAATTTAAAAGTTATGGAATTATGTTTTTATATATTTTTTTTTGTAACCTAATAATATGAGGTCTTAAAAACGTATAAATATCGTGGCAGCTACTTCTGCTGTATGTGTAAACATGTGTCAAAGTTTGTATGTTTTTTGTGCAGAATTTTAAATCGAGTCGTTTAAATTTCGGTGATATAAAAGGAAAATATTTTTTGGGGACCAAAATGAGTAGTACCTACCTATCGATTCTTCAAAGTAATAGCGAATAATTAATTCCATATAGTTCTTTTTCCAGAAGAAACTCATTGAAAAAATATCAGTATTGGTTGTTTAGTTACTGTTACGTATGTGGAATTTTCCCATACGCCGCTCTCAACCGTTTTTCGAGCTCGCGTCTACGAAGGGAAAACGCCTTAAAATCCTTTTTGTTTATCACATACCACTAATGGGGGTCATGATCTCGACCATCTGGATCACGACTATGGGAACGGGAGTGACACGACGACGACCCCGAAAGATCTCCTTATATGGAAACTTCTAACGAACCCCCACTCTTTTTCGGGACTATATAAACCTTTTGGTTTCATCCCTCGTTGGTTAAAAGCTATAGAGTCACGCGTAAAGTCATGTCGTGTCACGCTCGTACAGAGTCGGTTATATCCAGCAAGATCGGGCTAAAGTCTCCATCGGAATCATAGTTAACCTCATAGAATCCGCGAGTTCGGTTTATATTCTATTTGGCACTTTGAAATAGCCACTCGTACGCCCCACATCGCCAGTGCGTCAACACCGTGCAATTAGTGGTAACATACACATTTTATTTAATTATTACTCGCGACACTTACATTTGTACAATAACTAATTATTGAATATACTTATGGTGGTCACGTGTAAATCGAGTCGATTACGTTAAATCCATCTTTTACCCAGCGATCCTTATAATATTAGTAGCACTCACCCACTGATACAACTTTACCGCTCGAGTTGTATCAAATATTAATTAAGAGTTACGAGGCATTACTAACATTTCACGCGATTCCCTGATTTCGCATCAGGTTTGTTCGCAACCCTTTACCAAAACTAGCCATCTTCTCCAACCCAGTGGCTCCCCGATTTCGCATCGGGTTCGTCCACGAAAACTCACCCTTCCTACGGCTCCCTCATTTCGCATCAGGTTCGTCTGTAAGTCTACCAACTTCCGAACAGCTCCCTGGTTTCGCACCAGGTTCGTCTGTGAACTTCATCCTAGTGACTCCCCGATTTCGCATCGGGTTCGTTCACGACGTTTCACCCTCCTGCGGCTCCCTGCGCGTGTGACTCCATTCCTAGAGGCTCCCTGATTTCGCATCAGGTTCGTCCGCGCACCTAACTAACAAATTCATAAACCGTATTCCTTGGGAAATACCCTTCTCGCCGGCCTCTCGCGTTGCCACAGCCCCGGCTCGTAACATTACTTTCCAGAAACTTCCAAGCAAATTTCTTTTCTGTTGTATAATTAATATATATTTGTCCTTGTATTTGGAAGTATTTGCCAATAATGACGTAATTACCTGTATTCTATATCGTACAGTGGGGCTGAATCCCAAAAAATAGGGGAAAAATGCAACATTTTTCGCACTGAAAATGCCGAATATTATTAAGGAAGTTCATAAAAAGAGTGTTAATATACAACTCATACAAAGGTTTGTCGTATATATAAAAAAATAACAGCATAATTCCAATAAAACTAAAACAATTTGATAAATTCCGTACTATGGAAAGTGCAGAAATATTTGTAAACCTGTATGCATGTTATTCATATTATTTAAGTGGTACAGATTTTAGAAATTTGTTGAATTTAATACGGCCACAAATAAGTAAAACAAATACAACCTTCAGGTGGTGTATTCCGCCTCAAACAAGATTGGCCGTGACGTTACGTTATTTAGGGCTGGCGATTCGTTCATTACTCTTTCCTATTTGTTTAAAATTTCTAAACTAAACATTTCGTCATAAATCGATTGGTAATCGAGATATCTTGAAAATAAAGAGATCAAGTTTGTGAATTTTGTGAAAAATTCGTTTTTTTCCTTTTAATCACAATTCTTTTCAGAAAAAAATACGAGAATTTAATTATACAGTAACCGAAAGTAAATGTATTAAATTATACATTACTAGAAAGGAATAGTTTTATCATATTTTTTTTGCACAAATTTCATTCCGATATTTTAAGGTAGTTCCTGAATAATCTACTAAATTACAGAATTTTTTCAAATTTCGTACAAAACTAATTTGGAATACAAGAAACCCTTGTACAAAGTTTAAAATCGATTTACCATATAGTTATCAAGAAATTATTAATTAAAGTTGAAGCATTTTAACACAGTGGCATATGGCGAAGTAAAAAAAAGGAGGGTTATAGTTTCAGTTTTTCTTCCGAAACAGGAAAACCATATTTATGAAGTGTACCAAAATTGACACAAACGTACATCGAAATGTCAGGAAATGAATTTACAAATTTCTGCAAAACTGAAACCACATAATTTCTTCGTAAATGCTCATAAAAAAATAAGGTTACGTGCAAATTTTTGAGAGAATACGTAGAGCAGTGATCGTGGCAACGTCGCACAATCGATATGTCTAGACATTTAAATAGGGAACGAAGATTCAGATCCATATGAACACTTTTTCTGATATTTTGGTTATAAAAAACGCTCCGAAAGAATGCGACGTTGTCAGATCTGCTGCTCCAATTCACTACGCTAACCAATTTAATATTCCATTTTCGTATTACAATTATTTATATTAACATTGCACTTTTTAAAAAATATATACATGCTGTTAAAATATACTACTTTATATTTATCGTTTATTATCCAACTCTAATTTGATTAGCATAGTTGGTTAGGAACTACCTTAAAAGAAACAACCAAATGTCACTGACTTCTTCAATCCTGCCCACTGTGCCGTTGTAAATCGGACTACTTTTATACAAGCAATAAGGTAAAAAAATGCCTACTAAAATGCTTTTATGATTTGTATTGCTTCTGTAAAAGTAGTTCGATTTATATGACATTTGGTATGATTTTCAGCAGAAGAACATAAGGAATCTATTGCTGTCACTCCCTTATTGATACGATAAACAATAAAGAATTTCTTAATACGCTGAAATGAATATTTCACCCTCGACTGTGGGTCGCCGACCTCGATTCACTGGGGTCGGCCGAGGATTCATACCTGTTTCAGAAATAAAATATTTCTTTATTCTTTATCGTATAGATATGGAAGTGACACCGATGAATTCCTTACATTTCTCCGATGAAAATCGTACGCAATTTCATGTAAATCAGACTATTTTTAACGAAGCTAGCGAGAAATTATATAAATTACGTTTTCATCTAATTTCCGTCATTGTGCTCCGAATTATGTCGTTCTTGATGTTAGTTTCATCTGCGAAACATACGGAATCGATTGGCGTCGTTTTCGCAAAGATCTGATGAGAAATGCGAAAATCCTGGACATTTTTCACTTCTTCTTAATGGATTCAAACCCCTTCGAGGATCGAAAGCCATAAAATTCAGCGTCGAAGACGGTCCTCAAGGCCTTATACAACAATAGACCTTTCAAGTACTCGAAAAGGGCCAGCGCGGCGCGTCGTGGCCGCCGTGGGGCCCTGGCGCGGGCGTTGAAGCTTAAGTATAGGAAATACCATCTGCGCCGCGGCTTGCCGCGGCACACTGGTACAATGGAAAAGCATTCATCTGTTCTCCTATCTGCGACTTCGACCGCGCGCGGCTGCGGCAGATTACTACAGTGTATGCAAGTCTGTTCCAGGAGCAGCCTAGTCCACTGGAGAAGCAACAAAATGGAATGAGCGTCTGTTTTCCGCCATTATGGCAGAATCTACTAGCCGCGCGACGGCCTGCGGTTGCCAGTCACTACACTGCTCCAGAAGCAGTGTAGCGACTGGCCGCCCGGCGGCCCATGGGACAGAATCCTCAGAAATAAGGAAACATGTCAGAATTCAAAAGTTATGGAATTATGCATTTATATATTTTTTGTAACCTAATAATATGAGGTGTTAAAAAAGTAAAAATATCATGGCAGCTACTTCTGCTGTATATGTAATCATGTGTCAAAGTTGGTGTGTTTTTTTGTGCAGAATTTAAAATCGAGTCGTTTTAATTTCGGTGATATAAAAGGAAAATATTTTTTGGGGACCAAAATGAGTAGGACCTATTCTAGGATTCTGCAAAGTAATAGCGAATAATTAGTACCATATAGTTCTTTTTCCATAAGGAACCCATTGAAAAATTATCAGCATTGGCTGTTTAGTTACTTTCCGGGAACTTCCAAGCCTTTTCTGTTGTATAATTAATATATATTTGTCCTTGTATTTGGAAATATTTGTCAATAATGAAGTAATGACCTGTATTCTACAGGGTGTCCCACGGTAGACTGGACAGCGCCGTAGCTCCTAAAGTATTGGAGATAAAATTTTTTAAAAAATAGGGAATTGCATGGTTCCAGGGGTCTAATCAATTAGCCTGGACGAATTTTTTTTCGATTATTATTTTAAAAAATACGATGGTCAAGTACGGTTTTTCAAATGGAACTATTTTTTTTCGAAGTCCTGAGTTGATAGTGCGTTCCAAGGCAAATTCAATAAGCTTCAATGTATACACTTGATTTCCACTGGTTCTTGAGCTATTGCGCTTGCAAATTTACTGATTTTCACTGCAAGAAACTCCTCTGGAATAGCAAGGACCGGGGACGGTCTTACTGGCGCCACGGGTGGCACTGCCTGTTGAAATAGATACATACCTGCGAAAGGTCTACGCCAGGCCCAAAGGCTGGACAATTCATTTCCGTCAGAAATGCTACTTAGGTAGGTACATCTGCGTTATCGAGAAGCGCATCGTTACTTTTATTTCGCACTTGCTTCTACGCTCGGATGGCCGGTTCTTCTGGGAGGGATGCAAGTTGGATTGGTTAGATTCGGAGGAGTGAAAGTTGCTAGACTAAATTTCAACCATAGGGAACAGATTGTATCAGAACCAATCGGATTTGCATCCCTCACAAACGGCTGCACTCTTGAAGAGGCCCTCTTCACAGCAATACCTCCTCCCCAATGCCCACCTTCTCTCGCACGGAATACGTCAACGCATGGTTTTGTTTTGATATCGAAGCTCATGTTTATACTCGAGAGGACCAGGCGTCGACAGCGGGCTACCCCTTTTCTTACTGTGTCTCTCCACGAGGAGTATTGCCGCTGGATTGTAGAATCGCAGATGTCTGGATGCCAGTTGTTGAATTCAGGAGACGATAAAAACACTTTATTACAAAACACACATGTACTATAATTAAAGTAAATCGTATTCCTCTCGGGCAGGAGTCACTCGACGTTCGTCAAAGAGATGCGACCTGGTACCCCGTGGCGAGGGCTGCCCTTCGCAGTGCCTCACCCGATTTATATGGCTTTTACCGGAAAAAGGTACGAATCCTGGGCCGAACGTAACGAATTGAGGTCGAGCCCCCGCAGTCGAGGGTTAAATATCCATTACAGCGTATTAAGAAATTCTTTTCTTCATCGTATCGAGAGGGAAGTGACGCGAATGGATTTCTTATGTTTTTCTGACGAAAATCATACCAAATATCATGCACATCGGACTACTTTGACACAAGCTATTTGTGTTCCCTATGTAAAAGTTGTCCGATTTACACGACATTTGTAATGATTTTCATCAGAAAACCCCAAGGAATCAATCGGCGGCACTTCCATACGATAAAGAATAAAGAATTATTTTATTTCCTAAACAGATACAGGGTAACCTGTACCTCACCCATTCCCAATCCCGTTCCATCACCCATGTTTCGCACAACACCACCACATCCCATTCCTCCAGTCCTTTCCAAAAATCCCCATCCTTGTTCTTTACTCCCGCCATATTCCAAAAGCAACCTTACAATTTTCCACTCCCTCTTGCCCCTCGCACCTCCTCATTCTCCCCCACCCCTCCTCTCGGCCCCCTCCGTTTCCCTGCTCCTCCATCCATTTCTCCGGCACCTCATCCTATTTTCTCAACTTCCCATTCACCCACATCTTCATATACCCTATCTACTCTAGAGCTGTTGATTCCCGGGAGAACGGGTAGCCGTGTACCCGTGAGATACCCGGGGAACAAAAATTCCCGGGTAGGCGCTACCCGGGTAAACTACCCGAGATACTCGAGAGTCTCGAGATCTCATACAGTACCGTTTCATAATTGAAGCCACACTGAGTGTCATGGCCTTCGGGTCGAAGGCCTCGACACGACATTCCTTATGTTTTTCCGATGAAAATCATACCAAATTTCATGTAAATCGGACTATTTTTAACGAAATGAATTTGAAATAATGTAAAACATTTGTTCATGGAATTTCCTTCATTATGGTCCGAATTACGTCGTTCTTGGCATTATTTTCATCGGAGGAACATAACGAATCGATTGGCGTCGTTTTCGCAAAAATCTGATGAGAAATGCGGAAATCCTGGGCATTTCTCACTTCATAATGTTATTCTAACCCCTTCGACGGTCGAAAGCCATACAATTCGGTGAAGTACCGCAGGGGTTTGACTTCGCCACGGGGTGCGAGACGGCATCTCTCTGACAGGCGTCGCTCCAGAATCACATTCTGTACTCTGTAAGTTCTCGAGATTCTCGAGTATCTCGCGTTGTTTTCCGGGTAGCGCTTATCCGGGAATTTTCCTCGTCCCGGGTATCTCACGGGTACCCGTTCCACAGCTACAGCCCTAATCTGGACCACCATCTCCCTCTCCCTCTCTCTTTCTCTCTCTCTCTCTTTCTGAGCCTCTCTTTCTATCTCCCATCTTCCCCGCCTCTCCTCCT
This sequence comes from Andrena chrysosceles, assembly GCA_963855975.1. NCBI lineage: Eukaryota > Metazoa > Arthropoda > Insecta > Hymenoptera > Andrenidae > Andrena > Andrena chrysosceles. Next base: position 16,139,226 of record OY979769.1, on the reverse strand, counting down.
CCGTTGGGTCATCCTCAATCCTTTCCCTCCTTCCCTTCATTTTCTTCCTCGCCTCTATCACCTTCCTCTTCTCCTCCCTTCCCGTAAGTTTCACCATCACCATCCCGCAACCATCCCCTCTTGCTCTCCCTATCCTGGCCACCTCCTTTATTTATCCCTCCTCCAGACCCATCCTACACCAAAGTTTCTTCACCTCATCCTCCTCCACATTCCTTCCCTCTATCCCCAATCCCCTTATTACTACGTTGTTCCTTCTACTCTCTCTCTCTCTCCTGTTTGTCCTGCTTCACGCCTATCTTCCTCATCCTAAGCCTCCACTCTTTTACTTGCTCTTCATCAAGCACTCCCTTAGCTCCCCTTCCCATTCCTTCCTTCTCCCAATTCCCTACCTTTTCCACCACCTCTTCCATCCTCTTTCCCCTTTCCTCCAGCCTCTCTACTTTCTTTTCCAACCCCTCCCTCTTTGCCCTCTCCTCCTTCAACCACTCCTCCCACCTCTTCCTCTCCCCTCTCCACTCCTCCTCCACTCTTCTTCTCTCTTCCCTCTCCACTCTTAACTCCTCCTTCATTTCCCTCATCTCCCCCTTCATCTCACTTATCCCCCTCACCAAATCCCTTATCATCCCTTCTAACACCTCCATCCCCCTCTCCCCTGTCTTGCCTCCATCAGGTGATCTCGCCGTTTTCCCGCTCCTTTCAAAACCTCCCCTTCCCACTTGTCCCATCATCCCTTCCTCCTCCTCCCTCTCCCTTTTTCCCCAGTAACTCTCCACACTCCCTACGCTACTACCTATACTACTCGCGCTGTCCTTCCTACTACTTTCCCCGTTCTTTCCCCGCCCGTTTTGCCATAATATCGCAAAAATTCCCCACTCTGCGACGTTGCCGTGCAATAGTGCACGGGCGGAAATAGAATTATTGCTGCATAGTTGCATCAACGTTGCGTTGCAATATTGCACGGCAACGATCCTGCAATGTTTCTGCAACGATACAGCAACGTTTGGCAACGTTTCCACAATGTTGCCGCAACGTTGCGCCGGTATTGTGGCAACGTTGCTTTACCTAAAATATTTAATCCTAGGTAAAATATTTTCGTTGTTTTTAATGATACGAGAAAGTGTCTCAGGAAAAAAATATTTGCTTCAGGGAAACAATTATTTTGGCAGACACGATTTTTCACTGAAGGTTATATTTCCCGAAATTTCAAGATCATCGATGGTTTTTTTAACGGGATGACGTATTTTCATTACTGTAACGTTATAGCCAATAAAAATGCAAATTCAACCATGTATAATATGTTGTCCTTTTTGTCTGTTTTTTCTGAGACATTTTCTCGTATTATTACCCATACTGCACATTGCGTTGCAGCTGTATTGGAGGAACGTTGCTGCAATATTTCGTTGTTGCATGTTGCATTGCTATATTGTAGGAACGTTCCTGCAATATTGCCGTGCATTATTGGAGTGGCAATGATCCTACAATATTGCAGCAACATTGCAAGAACGTTGTCGTGCAATGTTCCAGTGGCAACAATCCTACAATATTCTGTAATATTGCGCACACGTTGCCACTGCAATGTTCCAGTAGCAACGATTCTACAATATTTCTGCAATATTGCGCGCACATTGATGTGCAATGTTCCAGTGGCAACGCCCCTGCAAAATTGCATCCACATTTCCCATGCAATATGGCACTAACAACGCTTCTGCAACATTGCGCGCACATCGACGTGCAATGTTACAGTCGGAACGATCCTACAATATTTCGGTAATATTGCGGGCACATCGATCTGCAATGTTCCAGTGGCAACGAACCAGCAAAATTGCACCTACATATTCCTGCAATATTGCACCGACAACGCTTCTACAATATTGCGCCCACATCGACGTAAAATGTTCCAGTGGCAACGCCCAAGCAAAATTGCGTATATATTGCCGTGCAATATTGTAGTGCAAATATTGTAGAAACAGTATAGCAATATTCTGAAGCAACTATGACTTTGACGAAATTTGAAATATGACGTCGAGTAAATTCTACAGCATGCTTCATTTAACTGGATATGCTAGAATTTCTCGTTGGCCGTTGAAGATATGAAAAAAGTGTGATCGTGAGAGTTGTTTGTACATGAATTTAAATTATAGAAGAGATTTGAAAATGAATTTAATTTGTTTAGATAGAGTAGATACTATATATTTTAATGTGTGAAATTATTATTATTATTATTATTATTATTATTATTATTATTATTATTATCAAGCAAGACAAAAGAGAGATGAAAAGACAAATGCAAAGGTTTTGTCTAAAAACTTCTTTCCAATCTAACCTAAAATGACACCGGGTGAAAGTTAGAGTCCGCACTTACAGTGTTAAAAATCCCTAATAGGTATGTCAAATGAGCCTTAGTTTTTGAATAATTTGAGTTTAAAGTTTTGCACGGTAGGACATAAGTTCGAATACGTTAGCAGCCTTATCAATCAGTGGTTGTAGCTGCAACGGCAAAGTTTTCGCCACGACGCTACAGGTCGCCGGTTTGTCGAATCCCATTGGGCGAAAAAATTTTTTATTAAGAAACCTCCGGCTCTGTACTTCTATGATTCTGCACACATTCATTATCGTCACGTCCGTCACAGACAGATATTATATTATAATACCATTATTTATATTTTCGGTCCTACTGCCCGAAACGTTGCAGGAGGCGAACAGAGAAATATTGCTGCAACGTTGCGACAACGTACCATACCATACCTTAACTTTGTTGCAACTAGAGTGTGCTGTATGGGTTAAAATGAGTAATTTCGAGCACCTGTTGTAAATCCGTTTGTTCACTTTTATTGCTACTAGTCTAATAAAAACTATGAACCAGTTCTGCACAGTGCGCATCGTGTGTAATGTATTGGCTATTTCAAAGTGCCAAATAGAATATAAACCGAATTCGCGGATTCTATGAGTTTAACTATGATTCCGATGGAGACTTTAGCCCGATCTTGCTGGATATAACCGACTCTGTACGAGCGTGACACGACGTGACTTTACGCGTGACTCTATAGCTTTTAACCAACGAGGGATGAAACCAAAAGGTTTATATAGTCCCGAAAAAGAGTGGGGGTTCGTTAGAAGTTTCCATATAAGGAGATCTTTCGGGGTCGTCGTCGTGTCACTCCCGTTCCCATAGTCGTGATCCAGATGGTCGAGATCATGACCCCCATTAGTGGTATGTGATAAACAAAAAGGATTTTAAGGCGTTTTCCCTTTGTAGACGCGAGCTCGAAAAACGGTTGAGAGCGGCGTATGGGAAAATTCCACAAACGTAACACAGAATGAGCTGCCAGTACATAAAGATGCTTTCCAACTGCGCTTTAGATGACACAACTACATATGCACAGCTAAAATTCCATTACTCATAATGGCTATTTATACAATGAAAAAATGTATTAAATAATATTAAGCAGATATATTTTTACGCAAATAAATATTTTAATACGAATAAATATTTTATTCAATATACTTGGCGCTGCGCAACCGAAAAAATGTTAATTGTCTTACAATTAGTATTAATAATTTACAATTACTCCCTTACAATCTAAAATACATAAACATATACATACACATATTAGAAACGCAGTCAGATTTATTGTACATATATTTAATTCTAACATAATACGTAGCATATGCACACGTACACACACAGTTACGAACGCACCCACAAGAAAGAAAAGGATTGATGCAATTTATACATGTTTATTCAGTTTAGCAACACCAATTCGGGGCGCAGCGCCAAGTACTTTGAATAAAATATTTATTCGTATTAAAATATTTATTTGCGTAAAAATATATCTGCTTAATATTATTTAATACATTTTTTCTTTGTATAAATAGCCATTATGAGTAATGGAATTTTAGCTCTGCATATGTAGTTGTGTCATCTAAAGCGCAGTTGGAAAGCATCTTTATGTACTGGCAGCTCATTCTGATTTCACATCTTTTTTTATTTTGTAATTATTACTTTCTATTTTTTGTGATTTATTTGATTTTTCATGTACTTGGCGTAATTTTTTTTACTTTTTTGAAGTTTTTTTATGGGGATATCACTTCTTTTTTCAATGATTAATTGTACTATTATTTGCAAATTCATATTCATACACACGTGTTAATTGTTTATTTATCCTGAATGCATGGAAAATCTTCCAGACGATTAGATCGAAACATTTGGATCAAATGTTGACGCATTAACGCATGATTGTTTTTTACTTTGTCTGGTAATTTATTGATGAATAATAACGAAACAGCAAATGCACTCGCAACAACTCCGCAATCCCGACTGTTAGGTTGAGCTTGTAGGGGAAGATGGGAAAAGATGGTGTAGTTACGGTTTGATGATGAATAAAACACAGGTTTTCATAATCAACTAATCAATTTTTTTGTTTGAATCATTGTTTGGTAATAAGTCTTTCAGTTTAACTATGCATCAACCTAATCTCTACAGGTTTTAATAGAAAATTTCAGAAAAAGTCCTTTCTCCCGATTGTTAGGTTAAGTTTGTACATGTGGACATTTAATAAATTCTTCGTCGATTTTTCCGCCATGTTTGGTCAAAAAAGGGTATAACTTCTTAAGGTAAATTTTAATTTGTGCAAAATCTGCATGTGATCCTGATGAAATGAGGATGTTATAATTGCGGTGTTTCCACGTTTTCTGGACATACGAGTCTTTTGCTCTGTGAATGGCACGAGAATCAATTATTTTGGTCTAATTAACAGAAAAGAAGTATCATTTTCTTCGGTCCGTCTTACGTATTGAAAGGGTTTGCTCGTCCCCGCTCCAGCGCCATCTGTGTGCCGCGCGTTTGAGATCGTGACGCTCGGCTTCTTCACTTGTCGTCACACGGCTGTGCCAGTACCATGTGCTCGCATTCATATTGTATTTACATACCTTTAGTTTTATAAGCCAGTTGGCTACATATATATACGTGTAATTGTTCAACCAAATATATATTATATTATGTGTGAGAACGCATCATCGATTTACCCCTAACACGTATGTAGTTTCTAACCATCCTGGAACAATGAGAAACTTTGGTTTTTATATCTAGGTTTGTGAGGGGCATGATGGGTAACTCTCACTTTCATTACCCTGTCATGCCCCTTCTCGTATGACTATAATAATCATATGAACACTGCCCGAAACATTATTTACAAAACCCTAAAATAACACACGTACCTTATAGCCAGCTAAATTCTGCCTCAGAAACATATAATACATGTACTGGGGATCTTCTATATTATTATATTATATCACTGTCACGGGCCCTAAAATTAAGGAAAAAGTAAGGAAATCCCAATAAATGATAAATTCTGATCTATCTTCGTCACACGTCCACGTGTTTACGGCGCACTGCAGCCTATCGAGTGATGTTAGAAGATACGGCGCGTATGCAGCAAGTAAAGCTTACTCAGAATACTCGGAATAGCGTAAAGCAGCTCAGCGAGTTTACTTTACTTATTTTTTTATTAAGGATAACTTCTGCGTAAGTTTAACAACTACGAAAAGAAACCATGTGCGCTGCATTGCCGATCTATATGTGTTTGGGAATGAAGTTAGATTCCCACGCCGCCACACTCATTTTCATGGCAGCACCTCGCGGACCGCAATACAGCGCCACTGATCTACGAGCGAGCCGCCCGCCAGCGCCTATCGATCGACCAATCATTGAAGATCGATAGGCCAATCAGCGCTCCGCATTGAAGATCTAGCGGAACGGAGAAGACGCGGTTGCGGAAGTCCGCCATGTTCTCACTCTCTCTTTGTGCGTTTCGAATCCAACGGATCACTGTAAGCGCGTTGCGAACATCAGTGCCTCTTTTGCTCATTCTTACGCTTTAACGGCCAATTATTGTGTTCAGCTCACCGCTCATTATTGTAAAACGAGCAGCGCTCAATTGAACTCTCACTATTCCACACAATTAGTACAATTGTGTGGACGCCGCGTGGTGTTAAGACGTGGTTTCATTTTTCTCACGTTCTCATCTCAGGCGGTGATAAATATTATCATTGTGTCAGTGTTTTTCACATGTCTTGACAATACTGTGCGTACAAAAAATAAATTGACAAAGTTTTCACCGCAACGTCATCAAGTGCATTCCTAACCTGTCTTAGATTCCTCTCTTCTCAATCTCAATCCTCCTACCATCTCAAACAATATGAATTATAAGTATAGTACATTGTGTACAGTCATGGTGCGCGAAGCAGCTTATGGCGCTGAAAGCAGCCTTTGTCGCTGAACGTATTTAACATTGAACTATAGTTCAATATTGAACGTATTTAACATTGAACTATTAGTATTAACAACCACAATTAACACCTTTCGAAGAAAAATATGTATGCATTTTTAGCATTTCGTGGCCAAGCTTGTTTTTCTACTCGTAAATCATCAACGGATACTCACGTTGTGCCCTTACCCCTTACCATACTCGTGTAATGACCATCGGAAATACTTTTACCGTGGTGGAAAATCGCTGCCTTAAGTTTGTAATAGTGATCTACCATTTGTATTTTAGTAGTAGGTATTGCTTTGATGTAGAAATTTTCAACTTTCGTTGTTCCATTACTATCGTGATCGAACAAATGTAATTTTGCAATAAGAATTTGTTTGGAAGCAGTTATATCGATGTTCTTTATTGTGTTTGACTTTGCATTATCACAATTATTGCACATATCCTTCAGGTTTTTCCATCCTGTGAAATTGTGTTTTATTATATCTTGAAATTCAAATGATTTTTTTTTAACATCTTGGGCAGTGCAAGATGTACCACACAATCTGTACTGATAGTAGTACTTGTGTAATTACATGCTAAACATCTTAAGGCTGCCGTCTCAGCGGGCCTTGCATGTGTGCGTACGCTCACACAAGCTAGGAAAAGTGTGTACGTATACGCGTTTAATAAACAAACCGTAAATTACAACTTTCGTCCTGGAATCAGCCAGAAGGTAGGTTTTGCGGGTACAGTTGCCTTCAGTAGACATGTGTGCAGGGTGGTCTGGTGCGTTTGAACGCTAATAAGCACCGTACGTTGAAATAATAATGAATTTATGAATCGAAAACTTAAGAGAATGAGGCTTCAAGGCTTCTCCGTTGGTGGCGTTAGTGGTGTACCACAGCCTCGTAGCACCACCGTGACGTATACGCAGGGCCGACGCGAGGTTAGTTGGCGGCCTTATGCAAGAAAATTTTTGGTGCTCCCCAATTTTTGCACCTGTTTTCTATTTAATATGATTTGTCTTTACGGGGTGTACATTTTGTTTATGTGGGGGTTAGATTCCTTTATTATTAAGCGTGCGATATAGTTTTTTAGCGCCCCATTCGGCTGGCGCCCTTATGCAGCGCATAACTTGCATAATGGTTCCGCCGGCCCTGCATATACGCGATGTAGTAAACAAACCGTAAATTACAACTTTCTCCCTGGAATCGGCAAGAAGGAAGTTTTTGCGGGTATAGTTGCCTCCAGTAGACATCCGTGCAGGGTCGTCTGGTGCGTTTGAGCGGTAATAACCACTGTACGTTCAAATATTAATGAATTTATGAATCGTGTACTGAGACAGACTCGAGAAATGACAGAATGAAGCTTCGAGGATACTCCGTCACCGGCGCTGACGATATATTCGTGCCTTGTACCATCAAAACCGGTGGAAGACCAATCTAGCCGATAAATGTAGGAAAGACACAGTTGTCGAGACGTATCGAAATCGCGCTGTTGCCGCATTTCCCCTATTACTATTTTGTCGTCACGGAGGCTTGGATGAATCACAGCGAAGCGGCTGGAGAACAAAGATGGGCAAAGATAATATCTGGATAAACTCAAATAAAAGATGCTACAGTATTGTCTCATTACGGGCTCGGTTTGGTGTACACGACGTGGCCTGGGAAGGGGGGCGCGGTGTGCCGTGCAGGCCAAGTTGTACACACGGCTCAAACGATTGTGGCCGATCGAGTTTCGATTGCATTCGAGCTCACTAGGGCTGGCTTTTTTACATCGCTACGATTCTACAGTATTTCGTGAATATGGTGGGGGCACTGCCAAGCCACAGGTTCCCGTCTAGAACACTTCCAATTCATGTTGAAACACCACTGTTCAAGAAATTCTGCATTCTTGCGCCATCTTCTAGGCCCACCGGTAATTAGGCAATGGCAACGGCCCAGCTGACTCATGTGGAGCGTCGATCACTGCCCCTTCCATCAACTTGCGATCGATGGAAGGGGGACTCTCTTCCTTCCAGGAAATCGAGCGCGGTTTCCTGGATCTTTGACTCTGTTCGCGACTGTGCTAAAGTAAACACGGTTTTAATCACAATTCGCACTTTTCGCTCTATCGCACCTTGCTTGCGCTTTATTCGATACTGCTTCGAATCTTTACGCTTCGCGACCTTGCTTCGCCAGCTAATAATCGCTACGTTTGAGCTGAATACTAATTTCTAAGTGTTACTTGTTTTGTGTAATATCTAGTCAGACGTGTTGTGTAAAATAACTGTTAATTTAACTGTGTGACCTTTGTACAGAATTTAACTTATAAGTGTATTTTAGTTCATGAACGCTGTAAATATAATTGTCCTAGTGCTCCTTAATAAACTTTAGTTTCTTGCGCCGATCCTCTAATAAACTTCCTAACATTTTTGGTCCTTCGAGCCGGATCGGCGCTTGTGAAAACAGTTCGCGACCGTTAACTAGTGCCGTGTAACCGTCGCGCGTGACCTCCACCTGCAAACGATGAGGCACATCATAACGAGTCAGCGCGACCTTAACGGCCGAATCTTGTGCGCGTTTGAATATCTGAGGACAATGGATACGATTTTCGATATGCTACAACGTCGATCTCCCAGAATATACTGCAAGCAGGACTACACTCGAATCTACAGGAGGATTTTCCCACGATGGATACCGACGCGAGTGATCATCTGTCTGACGATGTTCACGACGTGTTGGACGAACTATATGTGCCGTCTACAGATGCCGATGTTGGCGGTGCCGTTCATCAAACTGCTGTTCTACCACTTTGGCACTCTCTTCCTCGTGTTCTTCTTGCAAAACACGATGATGCTGTACCGGGCGAACACACTAAGATTCCAGCTGACGAAGGGTGGCTTGTATGTGAGTCGGACTTGGGCCGACGGGATGTTCTTCGGATTCATCTTCGGCTGGGCCGGTGACACGCTGAGGCGCAGCCAGATCATCTCTGTTGCTGTTCTTCGGAAAGGTGCCACGGAGTTCTCCCACTTCATGTCAGGCATTTTCCACATTTTGGTGAGCTACGCGGGATGCCGTCTGGTCCTCGCAAACGTGTTCCTGGTGCTGGCGTTGGGCTTCAACGGAGCAGCTAGCATCTCCAACTTATCCAACAATCGGGACTCTGAAGTGGTTTAACGACCCTAATAGCCTGGGACTTGTGCGGGCGCTGTGCTTCGTCAAATAATTCTCCGAAGCTATATAATTTAGTATAAAACTTTACTAGACAATTGCACGGCCAGTTCCTCCACGTCTAATATTACTGTAAAAGGACTGGATATTTTCTGTAGGCAATAATTGAAGCAGTTAGGGTTTCGCGTTTCTATACATTTTCTGGGAACAATAGTTTATTCGCAAGGACAGTCGCTGTGGTCTTTCCCAATTATCAACAGCACCGTTACACGAGACACAGCTGACAACCATAGCGCACTCGCGATCAGCTTGATTATCCGAGAACGCGCTTAAAGTATCTGTCTCGGAATCACTTATTGTACATCTTACGTTTTTTGCTATTCGCGATCACGTCCTAAATCGCGAATTCGCTTAGTGACTCGCCCTACTTGCTTTGGACGAGTGAAACTGGTAACGCGCTTACGCTAATGTTACGCGGCTTGTCTAAACTAGCTCGTTCAACGACGCTGCTAGACCGCGAACAAGCTTTAGCTAGTTTATCGCTAAACCTAGCCCTACCTGTTTTGGGCTAGGACCGCTGACATTTTGCGTTGCGCTATTCGTGATTGCGTGTTAGATCGCGAACTCGCTTGAGGGACTCGCCCTCTGCTTGTCTAAACTAGCTCGTTCAACGTCGCTGCTAGACCGCGAACAAGCTTTAGCTAGTTTATCGCTAAACCTAGCCCTACCTGCTTTGGGCTAGGACCGCTGACATTTTGCGTTGTGCTATTCGCCGTTGGCTAAACGGGTTCGTTCGTCGTCGCTGCTAGACCGCGAACGCGCTTAATTAGTTATCGCAGAATTTAGCCCTATCTGCTTGGGCTAGGACCGCTAAAACCTTTATTCGCCCTCCCTGCTTTGGGCGAATAAATGCGGGCTTTCGCGTCGCTAAACGAGTGCATTACTCGCTTCGTTCACAACCGCGTGCTGGATTGCGAGCATGAATACCGCGCCTCGCGTTCAGTTGCTGCCTCGAGACAAGCTGCTTCAACTCCGCCGGATTGACCGACGCCTCCACATGAGCCCAGCTGCGCAACTGCTGCACCATCGGCCTATGCCATGTCCGCGCCCAAAACGCCAGCTAAATTATTCATCGGGCGATGAATGCCGGGGAGAATGTTCAAGAAATTCTGCATTCTTGCGCCATCTTCTAGGCCCACCGGTAATTAGGCAATGGCAACGGCCCAGCTGACTCATGTGGAGCGTCGATCACTGCCCCTTCCATCAACTTGCGATCGATGGAAGGGGGACTCTCTTCCTTCCAGGAAATCGAGCGCGGTTTCCTGGATCTTTGACTCTGTTCGCGACTGTGCTAAAGTAAACACGGTTTTAATCACAATACGCACTTTTCGCTCTATCGCACCTTGCTTGCGCTTTATTCGATACTGCTTCGAATCTTTACGCTTCGCGACCTTGCTTCGCCAGCTAATAATCGCTACGTTTGAGCTGAATACTAATTTCTAAGTGTTACTTGTTTTGTGTAATATCTAGTCAGACGTGTTGTGTAAAATAACTGTTAATTTAACTGTGTGACCTTTGTACAGAATTTAACTTATAAGTGTATTTTAGTTCATGAACGCTGTAAATATAATTGTCCTAGTGCTCCTTAATAAACTTTAGTTTCTTGCGCCGATCCTCTAATAAACTTCCTAACACCACTGTGGCACCATCTGCCTCTGATTGTCATCATTATATAAATCCGCGTGATCGGTTCTGTTCGCGATGCTGCAGTGAAAATGACAAAAAGGATAAATGTCAAATGACTTTTATTGCAATGAACCTAAAAAAAATCATAATAATTTTGCCACTATAAACGATAAACTTGTAATGTCCAAAGTAAATAAATCAACGGATTTATATATAAATCCATTGATTATTATAATGGAAAACACAAATAAATAAACCGGGAAATTAGAGTAGTAATGAAAAGAATGGAAACGAATGTCATGTATTTCGTAGAGATGGCAAGGGTTAGGAAACCAGAATACTCAGATGAAAGTCTTGTCCAAAGTAAATAAATCAACGGATTTATATTTCTTCTTTTCCATTATAAATCCGTTGATCTATTTATTTTTCATAAATTCTCAACCACGATGTTAAAAAAAAAAATAATATATAATAATAATAAATGAAAAATAAAAATATTTTTTATTTTTCATAAATTCTCAACCGGACAAATTTCTTACTTATTTTGGTTACTCGCATGAACAGAGTGACAGATATAGCGTGAAGTAAACGGATGACGTTTAATGCGAGTCCACGTTTGCGCAGTCCTGTCACAAAATTTAATTTTCGGTTATGTTCATTATCCCGTTGTTAACATAAAATAACAGATAGTAGATTTTGAAATAATTGCGTATTTCTTTGGTCTACACCATCCCGCTTTATTTATTTGTGTCTTCCATTATAAATCCGTTGATCTATTTACTTTGGACAAGACTTTCATCTGAGTATTCTGGTTTCCTAACCCTTGCCATCTCTACGAAATACATAACATTCGTTTCCATTCTTTTCATTACTACTCTAGTTTCCCGTTTTATTTATTTTTGTTTTCCATTATAATAATCAATGGATTTATATATAAATCCGTTGATTTATTTACTTTGGACATTACAAGTTTATCGTTTATAGTGGCAAAATTATTATGATTTTTTTAGGTTCATTGCAATAAAAGTCATTTGACATTTATCCTTTGTGTCATTTTCGCTACAGCATCGCGAACAGAACCGATCGCGCGGATTTATATAATTATGACAATCATAGGCAGATGGTGCCACAGTGGTGTTTCAACATGAATTGGAAGTGTACTAGACGGGAACCTGTGGCTTGGCAGTGCCCCCACCATATTCAGGAAATACTGTAGAATCGTAGCGATGTAAAAAAGCCAGCCCTAGTGAGATCGAATGCAATCGAAACTCGATCGGCCTCAATCGTTTGAGCCGTATGTACCACCGCGCGCCAAGAATAGCCGCCACGAAGTGACGGTCGTAGCGGCGATGGAGGGGTGGTTCCGGGGGGCCCATGTGTCAAGGGCCCCCCCAGTGGAGCGGCGAAGCCTGCCGCTCCAGGTTGCGCGATCGAGTTCGAGGGGCGAATGGGCGGCCGTGTCGGGCCGCTCCAACGGCAATGCCCGCCGCGCGCTCGGGATGTCAATTTCCCCAAGTTCGCGTGGCGGTGGAGCGGCCCTGCGTATACACGGCCGGCTAGAGCCTTCGCCTCCGCCCGGCCGCGACCTAACAACATCTTGGTCGCATCCGGGTAGCAACTCGATCGCGGGGTCGTGGAGCGCGGGTGCCGGGGGGCACCACCCACCCTAGCAGCAGCGACCGGAGACGGCGCGGGCGTGTGATCCGTCGCGCGCCGTCGGAGTTTCGGAAACTGGGGGGAGGATTCAACTCCCCCAGGGAAGACCCCGAATCGGGGCTGGCACGGAGTTATGCATATGCGCAGGAGGGGGAGCAAGCGGACGTATCGCTAGTTTGCTCCCGTGCAAGTCCCCCCCCTCAGGCGCGCAGCTTCGCGCCTGAGGCAGATCACCTCGGTGGTTTTAGTGGGTTCGAGTCCCACATAACCCCTGACCCTCCCCCGGGGGTCGGGGGTATCCGTGGGGATTTCCACCGAGTTAACAAAAAAAAAGGTGTACACGACGTGGACTTTTCGCTATCCCCACCACTTCTGTCTCACTCTTGTCCGGTGAAGGCGAGAGCGAGCGAGAGGCACTGAAAGCGAGCGAGGACGGTACGAGACAGACGACGCGTTGATGTTTTGTCTCGTTCCGTCTTCCGGACGCCTGACACTCCGTCCTTTGCGTTCGCGCCCGTTGCGCACGCAAAGCGTCCCATCTCGCTCCCCCCTTCGGCCAGAAAGAAGCGAGAAACGAACACTCGGAATTAGGACTCTGTTCACGATACGAGCTCAACGCCGGTCCCGACCAGCGAGGACTTGGGCTGTTCGGCGGCGGCTTGTAATCTCGGTTGGAGGGCCTACAGTCTTGATAAAATGTAAATCGTGATGGTTTCAGTATTCAGTAACATACTGCTGAGATTTTCCACATTAAACTGAATTCAAATACGGTATAAATTGGATTATTTCTAGAACTGTACTAGATAATTAAATATAAATGCGTAACATTTCTAATCTAATAATGCTAAAAATAATCCGATTTATACCGTGTTTAAATTCATTCTCATCTGGAAAATCTCAGCAGTATGTTACTGAAACGTTCATGCCGATACGATAGAAAATATGAAAGTTTTACATTCTATTGAAACAAGCAAAATAAACAATCATATAATTACATTTTTTTCACAAGAAAATATAAATATTGCTCTCACTGCATACGTTACATTTCGCTCATTTGCTGCAACTACGACATTTATAAATCAAAATTAACGATTTTTGGGGAAAGGAGTTTTGTTGACGGGAAAAGTTTTGTTAGACAACAACCGCTTTTTCTATGTAGATATATAATGTAGATATATTAAATAAATATATATACTAAATTTTTAACGTAAATATCTACTATATGATCTTGTTTGAGAGCAGGATTGGGATGAGTGTGCGAGGAATCTAAGTCAGGTTATGTACACTAAAGCACTTCTTCCATGAAAAACTTCGTCAATGTTAACTGAGCACAATGTATTTACTGTACGTTATTGATGAGACGCTTTGATAATACTTATCCCGGCACGGTAGAGGGAATGAGAATTATGAAACCACGCGGTCACGCCACGTGGCGTCTACACAATTGTATTGATTGGCAGATCTAAAGAGCGTTCAAATGAGCAGAGAACTACTACACAATTATTGTGAAATGAGATGAGCACTTGAATGCAGTGAACTGAGCGTGAGAACACCAAAAAAGGTCTTGATGAATCGCGACACGATATTGCAAGAGAGAACTTTGCTACAGAGCACACAAGAGGGAGTGATGATAATGGTGGACTCCCTCTCGCGCGACGTCTCCGTTTTCTTGGATCGTCGACGCGGCATGCTGATTGGTCGATTGATCCACGCTGATTGGTTGATCGATCAGCGCTGATTGGCGAATTGCATGTCGATCAGCGTCGCTGAATCGCCGTTCGCGAGGTGCTGCGGTGGGAGTGAGTGTGGCGGTAGTAGGAACTACATATATATAAATTAAAATAAATTAATATGTTATATATAAATTTATAGATATATTAAATGATTTTATTATATATACATATAAATATTATTATATAAATATTATATATACATATAATACATTTTTATCGTATACGTTTACTATAGGATGTACTTCAATATTTTACAGTTAATTATCAATTTCTTGTTTTTTCTTCAACACGCCCTGTATTGTTCTTCATCTGTACAATCTCACTAACTCGCTTTTGTATTAAAAGATCACGCTTACTAGGGATGTTCACTTAAATAACATCGAATGTTCTTTTTCGATGTCATGCATCGCAACTACGCATCGATGTTTTCTTAACATCGTATACTTCTGCGTTTTGAATTAATTAATAGGCTCTGTCTCGAATTTGATGGGAAGACGGCGCAGGCCTGTATCTGGCACATTTATGTAAAAACTGAAGGGACTGGCTTGTGTACCACATCTGGTTCCCAAAAATTAATCAGGCTGATCGGCCAGATTGTTCCGCCAGGGTCGCGGTTTATGAACGTATTGTCCCACGAGTAGCGGTTGACAACGGTACCTGCGCGTCCGAAGTCACCGTGTATACCACCCTTTATCGATATCTGGGAGACAAATGTTTCCCAACGAATGCTTCGAGAACAAGCAATTACCTACTCATAAAGAAATGAAGAAATTTCGCTTGAAAATAACTTAATGGCCAGTTGTAAAAGAGTAGTGAATTCGGACGAGCAGGTACCGTTGTCAACCGCTCACTCGCGAGACAATACGGTCATAAACCGCAACCCTGTCGAAACGAAATTTTTGGGAACCAGATGTGGTACACAACCCAGCCCCTTCAGTTATTATCTAAATGTGCCAGATATAGCAGTTAAAAAGTATTATCCAACATCAAAACGCCTTGTGGGGAGAGAGAGACACAGGAAGAAAAAATGATAGCCCGCTGACTGCGCATGGTCCCGCCTGCGTCGTCTTCCCTGAAATAAAGTGTATACATTATAGGTTATTGAATTTTATATGGAAACTCACTATCAAGTGATCTCTAAAACGAAAATAGCTCCATTTAAAAAACCGAACATGACCATCGTATCTCTTAAAATAATAATCGAAGAAAAAATCGTATGGGCTAATAAATATGCCCCCTCGAAGCATGCAATTGCATATGAACAATTTTTTTATGTCCAATACGCTGGGAAACATCCAGCTGTTTACTGTTCCCGCGGAAACCTACGGATTAACGAAAAGTCGCACTTTTGTTCACAGCGAATAATCTATCAATTTTTATAGACAGCGAAGATACGTTCTTGATTGCCCTTTGGAAATCTGGCGACCAGATGTTGTCGAAGCCGTCTGGGAAAATACGGAATTGCCCACCATAAACGATACATGAGTTTTCGCTTCGCTCTCAACTGTTAACTCCCCGAGCCCGCTTCGTTTGAGATAATTAAGGACACAACATAAAGGCAAAATACAGAACCCAATATAAAGGCCCAAAACATAATAAAATTTGAAAATAGAATATAAACCCGCCTTTTCGTTAATCCGTATATTGATGTGTCAGCGGGTGGTGAGTATAGATGGTGACTTCGCACCCGTACGCACCATTATCTACCGTCAAAGCGAGGGACAATACGACCAGCACCGCAATTCCGATGAGACGCTCTGACCGATTAACCTGGCTAGTTTAGGTTTAGGAAATATAATACAATTTTACATCTTTTACGATAATGTATACCTGAGGTTCCCGTACTCCAGGCCTGCACAGGGAGCCTTTTTCAGCGCCTAGCGGTAAGCAACCAGCCGTACGCCGCACAGTGGGACAAACTGCTCCTTTCTGTGTCCAAATCGTAGAACTCTTGATAGGAATAAGGTAGAGGGATGGCACTTTTTGGGGGTTAAAGCTAAGATGTTGCAGATTAAGGGAAAAATGTTTAGAATGTATAAAAAAAAACCTTGAAAATCTAAGTCAAAGTTGACATTTTCGTCGAAAATTTCGGTTTTCCGTTATAATTCGTGGTTGAAGTTTTTCCATTACTTGTTATACATTATTTCCTACAGACTTTGACGCGCTGATTTCAAATATGTGCGCGAAATTGGTCTAGCCCTTCAGGATTCGAAGAAAAATGCGTTTTAAGTTGAAAAATCGACAAAAACCGTGTTTTTTTTTGTTTGCGTGCTTTGATGACAATATTTTAGATTTATTTATTGTATTTATTCATATGGAGTATAAAAAGATAACAGAATACTTGAATACTAATAATTGTGCTATATAAAGTGTTTACATGTCGTATCCTGTTGCGTACTATATGCTCGCAACTTGATTGCCGAACCGTATACGTATCTCACACGCCAAATTAACTTGGTAGGAGATAGTTAAGAAAGGAAAATGAATATACTCGTGGATAACTTAACAATCACTATATAATTAAATAAGAAAGATGCAAAAAGTGAGGGTTACAGAAAGGGTTATGGCTAAAGTGACCAGATATTTTGTGGGTCGATGCGAGACAAACAAGCAAAAAAAAAAGGTTACCAGATCCGTGAGGATATCGTTTCCGTACTGTATTGGAACATGTACAATATATTTGCAATATGTTACATACTTATCATACATACATAGTTATGATGCGTACTTGTGATACAAAATTAAAAATATTTCTTTTTCCCGAACAAAAAAATTACTTAATTCAACTTGGTCTCACATACTGTATGAAGTACAAGAAACAGTAACTTTATGCCACTGCGAAAATGTAAAAGGTTACATGTCCAATGCGGGACTCTTTGCGGGACATTTTTCAATGCGGGACAAAGGGCTCAAATGCGGGCAAATGCGGGACTGTCCCGCATAATGCGGGACGTCTGGACACTTTAGTTATGGCGGACTCAGTGACGCTAAGGAAAACGCTAAGCAACCCCGATTGGTTGCTTCCAAAAAAGGTGGAGTGAAAATTAGCCTTGTCATTGGCTGGATACAAAAATAGGCGTGCAGAATTAGGCAGTGGTGGGAAGATGTCTTTATCTAAGGGAAAGCTGTTCGCACCCCCGAATCGCGGGTCTGGCAAATCTCAACTTCGCGACATCATTCGAAGCACCGAAACATTTCGGGGTCTAGGCTCGGATCGCGACATCTGGCTTACATAAGCCTAGAGCCGTTACAATTTGCCCGCAATAAACCGCCTTGAAATTACAGCCATGCCTAAACGGTGACAAGTAAAATGTTCAAGGTTTGGTGTTTAAACACATCGCTGTCATGTCCGCTTTCTTCGTTAAATTGGCTGAAAAGTATTTTAAAGTAAATGTAAATTTCTTTATAATTATGCATTTATTTTTGCAGTAAATAACGTACGTATTCACTCGGTTCAATTTACTTACCTCTCTTCAACAAATCTTTTAATTTCTGGTTGCATATTCTCCTCTTTGTAGGATTTCAATTTATAGTGTATTAGAATAAATGCGATCTCTAGATCAGTTCGGTACACTGCTCGTATGAAAATATCTAGCATCTTATTTTTTTCTGCTATTTTGTCGTAACTATAATTTTCCATATTTTTTCTATATAATTTAGGCCAGGATTCATTTGTATCTTTGGGATAATAGGCAATCAGCAAAGGATACTGTCTAGCTATATCGCTCCCATTGTCAAGAAATTATTTTTAGTCCTATACGCCCTGTTACGCCCTTGTCATTCTTCACTTTTCTAACGAACATTCTTTGCTTTCTCTTCTATTCTTCCACTATTTTTATCTGATGCTCTTACACGCGCCTGGACAGTGTCCATGCACATGTGGCGACCAGGTCCGCGCGAACCCTTGTCACCACTTGACTATTCTCTTTCAGTTTCTTCCAACTTCTACGTTTCCTTTTCTTTATTGCAAGGTTTCCTTTGGGCCTGGTGAGCTGATTTGACCTTTGCGAACCCCTTCGCTTTCTCCGAGTTTTCCCACATTTTGGTTTTCCTCTCCTACATCAGCTAGCTCTTTTTATCTATTTCTTTCCTATTCTTTTTCTACTTTCTTAAGGGCTTGCTTTTTCGCCCGCGCAGTCAGTACGTAATTGAGTTTCGAGGACTAACTGTGTCCGAAAGTTTCAACATATTTGGATGCGACTTTTCACGCACCTTTAATCGTGACATACGCGAACTTGTGTATTATATGTAAGTGGTAAAGTGTTTTTAGTGTTTCCACAATGAAATTTCACAATCCAATGGACTAAATAGTTTGCCGTAAGTACGCTTTACAATATCATATTACTCTATTAACACGTGTAAATAAAAAAATTCAATGTATAAAGATTCAGTTATCTAAGCATTATACATCGTGAGAAAGACTTGTTTGTTAGATACGTTTGTTTTTTAAATAAATTTTATAAATATATGTTGTATATATTATTTTAGAATGGATTATAAAGAAAATTTAAAACGGAAAACCAAACAAAAAGGTCGTCCACGAAAGAGGAGGAAAAAAAGTGAAAATACGGGTAGAGCACGTGTATCTGTTGAAGAAGCCTCAAGAAGCACTATGTATAGACGGGCTAGAGAATTACTAGAAAATAACTCATATAATTTTGAAATTATTGAGTTAGCAGCTAGAATTAGCAAAGATCGTGCTGCTTGTGTTAATGAACAAGTGAATTCCAGTGAAAATGATGAATTACGTCACACCAAAGAATCAGCGCTGGCATTCTACTTAGAGCATGATTATAGTAAAAGTAGACATGTAGGATTAGTAAAAGATTCTCGGTCGAGGAACTGTGCAATTTATCCGGCCTACCAATCTGTCAGAGAAGCTATGACTGAATGTCAACCGCAAAATTATAGAATATCGGAAACACAAGTTATCGTGCCATTACAAGATATGCTTAATAAAACAGCTGAGCGTTTGTGTAGTGCAGTGGCTGTAAATTAGGATCAGCATAATTTACTGAATTTAAAATTAATTCTCACCTTAGGGTTTGATAGCTCGGCAGGTCATACAAACCCCCATCAACAGTATGAAAATACAGAAAACGAGGCGCCAAATGCCCAGCATTCACTTTTTGTAAGCAGTATGATAATCATACAATTAAATAGTGATGTATCAGACGAATGTTCCGCAGAGCATTCGCTTTTGCAGACCAATAAGAATTGCAGTGGAAAAGGAGGACGATTTTGCAATTATTCGAGAGTACAACAGATTAAATAAAGAAATAAATGATCTTGTCGCTTATAAATTAAAACTTTTCTACAAAAAAACGATAAAAATTAAATTCCAAGTTTCACAAACTTTATTTGATGGGAAATGTATTAATACAATTATTGGAAATCGTGCAAGTAGCACCATATGCCCGCTATGCCTCCGAACGTCGCACAATTTTGGCAAACTAACAGATGATTTTCAACCAAAACAATTATAGGAGTCGGAAAAAAGGGAAAGTCGCCTCAACGGGACTCGAACCCGCGATCTCTAGATCCGTAGCGCGCTGGCCAGCCGCCTTAGCCACCTCGGCTACCGCCGACTCCCCCGGTTCCTTAGTCCCCCGAACTCCTATTTAACCAACGCTACCTATGGGCCACTCTCGCACCATAGGCCGCTTACCTCCGAGCGCCAAAGCGCCTACACAATCATCATTGAAATTTGGATTAGGATTGTTGCATGATGAAATACGAGCATTTGAACATCTACTTCACATTTCATATCGACAAACACTGAAAACCTCGGATATACGGAAACATCTAAAAGGTAAGTTGACATTAATTATTCATTTATCAATTATATTTTATATGAATAAAATTTATATTTTTACTCAATTTTAACATGCAGTTATCTGGTGTGATATCAAATTGTTCACTTTTTCATTTTTCAGAAAAATTTGATGAAAGAAAAATTTCTGTCCAAAAAACTATATATAAACAAATTGGGGTCAGAGTCGACCAAATTTTACAGGGCCATGGAACGACGAATACTGGTAATCTGGCAAAGCGGTGCTTCCAGAACCCTGTAATATTTGCGCAGGCTTTGAATCTAGACCAGGAATTCGTCACAAGAATTGCAACAATACTATCAGCATTTCAATGTAAAAAACATTTAAAGTTAAACGAATTAGAGAAGTTCTGCTGGGAGACGTATTGCCTCCATTACACACTGTTTTCGTGGGCTCGAATGAGCCCTACAGTACATAAATTATTGAAACATGGGTGCGACATAGCAAGGGAATTCCTATTGCCGATTGCATATTATTCAGAGGATACTGTTGAAATATATTGTATTATATTCCTTCTGTAGTATATAGTCCGTGTTGTGCGAATGAGTGGTTTTGTTTGTTTTGGTATTTTGAATGCCCCGCGTGTGTACGAGGAGCTTGTGTATTCTGGCACTGTTACTGAGCAGTTTGTATGGTGGCGCTGGTGTCTAGCGTGTGTAGAGCACTAAAGAGGTGAGTATGCGCATCCGCCATTTTGTGTCCTATCCAGAGAGAAAACAACATGCAGAGTCCGTTAAGACCGGCTAAAACATATTGAAATACGGTAGCTACGATAGATTCGGTAGTAAATTCCGCGTGAAAAATATTCATTAATTAATTGTTATTCTAATCAATATAAAATGTAGTAATGTATTTGTGTGTTTTAGGTATATTTTTCAAGGTATAAAGGAATTAAAATGCCGTGCTGCAGTGAGTGCTATTAATTGTAGCACGAGAACAGAAAAGAATGTTCGGCTTTTTAGGTTTCCAAAAGATAAACATGTGATCCAGGAGCAGATTTCCCCTACTTGGGAAGGCCTGCTTTAGAGTACAGAGGAATGAAAAATGACAAAAGATAAATAGTATAGTCTGAAGAACTTATATAGTAAACGCAACTACGCTGGTGACAATCATACTATGCAATAGATTTCAGAAAGTATTGAGATGTACGGAGAACACATCAATGTCAGTGAGATATTGGTTTGCCCCACTCATGGCCCTATTGAATGGATCGGCCATGTAATGGTGATAAGCCGGTATCTTAAAATCGAAAAAAGGCCTGGGTCGTAATTGCCTCTGTGAAGCTAGAAAATATAGTGGATAATAACATAATACTAATTACCAAATTTGTATAATAAGGTGTGTACCCTGTACAGCACCGGCAAGTTCCTTCTAAAATGACTTGGAGTATACACACTTCTCACCGACCAGTCGGCCACAAATACTTTCCTGACACCGGCTCTGTTTCGGCTTAGCCTATTAATATGGTACCGGTTGGTGAAGTGTTAAGTTAAACTACTTGAGTTAAACTATTTAAGTTGCAAGTACTTGAAAGTGTATATAATATGACATGCATTTTTAGATGAAGTATTAAGAGGGTGCAGTATTACTAGCACTCACTGCAGCACGGCATTTTAATTCCTTTATACCTTGAAAAATATACCTAAAACACACAAATACATTACTACATTTTATATTGATTAGAATAACAATTAATTAATGAATATTTTTCACGCGGAATTTACTACCGAATCTATCGTAGCTACCGTATTTCAATATGTTTTAGCCGGTCTTAACGGACTCTGCATGTTGTTTTCTCTCTGGATAGGACACAAAATGGCGGATGCGCATACTCACCTCTTTAGTGCTCTACACACGCTAGACACCAGCGCCACCATACAAACTGCTCAGTAACAGTGCCAGCATACACAAGCTCCTCGTACACACGCGGGGCATTCAAAATACCAAAACAAACAAAACCACTCATTCGCACAACACGGACTATATACTACAGAAGGAATATAATACAATATATTTCAACAGTATCCTCTGAATAATATGCAATCGGCAATAGGAATTCCCTTGCTATGTCGCACCCATGTTTCAATAATTTATGTACTGTAGGGCTCATTCGAGCCCACGAAAACAGTGTGTAATGGAGGCAATACGTCTCCCAGCAGAACTTCTCTAATTCGTTTAACTTTAAATGTTTTTTACATTGAAATGCTGATAGTATTGTTGCAATTCTTGTGACGAATTCCTGGTCTAGATTCAAAGCCTGCGCAAATATTACAGGGTTCTGGAAGCACCGCTTTGCCAGATTACCAGTATTCGTCGTTCCATGGCCCTGTAAAATTTGGTCGACTCTGACCCCAATTTGTTTATATATAGTTTTTTGGACAGAAATTTTTCTTTCATCAAATTTTTCTGAAAAATGAAAAAGTGAACAATTTGATATCACACCAGATAACTGCATGTTAAAATTGAGTAAAAATATAAATTTTATTCATATAAAATATAATTGATAAATGAATAATTAATGTCAACTTACCTTTTAGATGTTTCCGTATATCCGAGGTTTTCAGTGTTTGTCGATATGAAATGTGAAGTAGATGTTCAAATGCTCGTATTTCATCATGCAACAATCCTAATCCAAATTTCAATGATGATTGTGTAGGCGCTTTGGCGCTCGGAGGTAAGCGGCCTATGGTGCGAGAGTGGCCCATAGGTAGCGTTGGTTAAATAGGAGTTCGGGGGACTAAGGAACCGGGGGAGTCGGCGGTAGCCGAGGTGGCTAAGGCGGCTGGCCAGCGCGCTACGGATCTAGAGATCGCGGGTTCGAGTCCCGTTGAGGCGACTTTCCCTTTTTTCCGACTCCTATAATTGTTTTGGTTGAAAATCATCTGTTAGTTTGCCAAAATTGTGCGACGTTCGGAGGCATAGCGGGCATATGGTGCTACTTGCACGATTTCCAATAATTGTATTAATACATTTCCCATCAAATAAAGTTTGTGAAACTTGGAATTTAATTTTTATCGTTTTTTTGTAGAAAAGTTTTAATTTATAAGCGACAAGATCATTTATTTCTTTATTTAATCTGTTGTACTCTCGAATAATTGCAAAATCGTCCTCCTTTTCCACTGCAATTCTTATTGGTCTGCAAAAGCGAATGCTCTGCGGAACATTCGTCTGATACATCACTATTTAATTGTATGATTATCATACTGCTTACAAAAAGTGAATGCTGGGCATTTGGCGCCTCGTTTTCTGTATTTTCATACTGTTGATGGGGGTTTGTATGACCTGCCGAGCTATCAAACCCTAAGGTGAGAATTAATTTTAAATTCAGTAAATTATGCTGATCCTAATTTACAGCCACTGCACTACACAAACGCTCAGCTGTTTTATTAAGCATATCTTGTAATGGCACGATAACTTGTGTTTCCGATATTCTATAATTTTGCGGTTGACATTCAGTCATAGCTTCTCTGACAGATTGGTAGGCCGGATAAATTGCACAGTTCCTCGACCGAGAATCTTTTACTAATCCTACATGTCTACTTTTACTATAATCATGCTCTAAGTAGAATGCCAGCGCTGATTCTTTGGTGTGACGTAATTCATCATTTTCACTGGAATTCACTTGTTCATTAACACAAGCAGCACGATCTTTGCTAATTCTAGCTGCTAACTCAATAATTTCAAAATTATATGAGTTATTTTCTAGTAATTCTCTAGCCCGTCTATACATAGTGCTTCTTGAGGCTTCTTCAACAGATACACGTGCTCTACCCGTATTTTCACTTTTTTTCCTCCTCTTTCGTGGACGACCTTTTTGTTTGGTTTTCCGTTTTAAATTTTCTTTATAATCCATTCTAAAATAATATATACAACATATATTTATAAAATTTATTTAAAAAACAAACGTATGTAACAAACAAGTCTTTCTCACGATGTATAATGCTTAGATAACTGAATCTTTATACATTGAATTTTTTTATTTACACGTGTTAATAGAGTAATATGATATTGTAAAGCGTACTTACGGCAAACTATTTAGTCCATTGGATTGTGAAATTTCATTGTGGAAACACTAAAAACACTTTACCACTTACATATAATACACAAGTTCGCGTATGTCACGATTAAAGGTGCGTGAAAAGTCGCATCCAAATATGTTGAAACTTTCGGACACAGTTAGCCCTCAAAACTCAATTACGTACTGACTGCGCGGGCGAAAAAGCAAGCCCTTAAGAAAGTAGAAAAAGAATAGGAAAGAAATAGATAAAAAGAGCTAGCTGATGTAGGAGAGGAAAACCAAAATGTGGGAAAACTCGGAGAAAGCGAAGGGGTTCGCAAAGGTCAAATCAGCTCACCAGGCCCAAAGGAAACCTTGCAATAAAGAAAAGGAAACGTAGAAGTTGGAAGAAACTGAAAGAGAATAGTCAAGTGGTGACAAGGGTTCGCGCGGACCTGGTCGCCACATGTGCATGGACACTGTCCAGGCGCGTGTAAGAGCATCAGATAAAAATAGTGGAAGAATAGAAGAGAAAGCAAAGAATGTTCGTTAGAAAAGTGAAGAATGACAAGGGCGTAACAGGGCGTATAGGACTAAAAATAATTTCTTGACAATGGGAGCGATATAGCTAGACAGTATCCTTTGCTGATTGCCTATTATCCCAAAGATACAAATGAATCCTGGCCTAAATTATATAGAAAAAATATGGAAAATTATAGTTACGACAAAATAGCAGAAAAAAATAAGATGCTAGATATTTTCATACGAGCAGTGTACCGAACTGATCTAGAGATCGCATTTATTCTAATACACTATAAATTGAAATCCTACAAAGAGGAGAATATGCAACCAGAAATTAAAAGATTTGTTGAAGAGAGGTAAGTAAATTGAACCGAGTGAATACGTACGTTATTTACTGCAAAAATAAATGCATAATTATAAAGAAATTTACATTTACTTTAAAATACTTTTCAGCCAATTTAACGAAGAAAGCGGACATGACAGCGATGTGTTTAAACACCAAACCTTGAACATTTTACTTGTCACCGTTTAGGCATGGCTGTAATTTCAAGGCGGTTTATTGCGGGCAAATTGTAACGGCTCTAGGCTTATGTAAGCCAGATGTCGCGATCCGAGCCTAGACCCCGAAATGTTTCGGTGCTTCGAATGATGTCGCGAAGTTGAGATTTGCCAGACCCGCGATTCGGGGGTGCGAACAGCTTTCCCTTAGATAAAGACATCTTCCCACCACTGCCTAATTCTGCACGCCTATTTTTGTATCCTGCCAATGACAAGGCTAATTTTCACTCCACCTTTTTTGGAAGCAACCAATCGGGGTTGCTTAGCGTTTTCCTTAGCGTCACTGAGTCCGCCATAACTAAAGTGTCCAGACGTCCCGCATTATGCGGGACAGTCCCGCATTTGCCCGCATTTGAGCCCTTTGTCCCGCATTGAAAAATGTCCCGCAAAGAGTCCCGCATTGGACATGTAACCTTTTACATTTTCGCAGTGGCATAAAGTTACTGTTTCTTGTACTTCATACAGTATGTGAGACCAAGTTGAATTAAGTAATTTTTTTGTTCGGGAAAAAGAAATATTTTTAATTTTGTATCACAAGTACGCATCATAACTATGTATGTATGATAAGTATGTAACATATTGCAAATATATTGTACATGTTCCAATACAGTACGGAAACGATATCCTCACGGATCTGGTAACCTTTTTTTTTGCTTGTTTGTCCCGCATCGACCCACAAAATATCTGGTCACTTTAGCCATAACCCTTTCTGTAACCCTCACTTTTTGCATCTTTCTTATTTAATTATATAGTGATTGTTAAGTTATCCACGAGTATATTCATTTTCCTTTCTTAACTATCTCCTACCAAGTTAATTTGGCGTGTGAGATACGTATACGGTTCGGCAATCAAGTTGCGAGCATATAGTACGCAACAGGATACGACATGTAAACACTTTATATAGCACAATTATTAGTATTCAAGTATTCTGTTATCTTTTTATACTCCATATGAATAAATACAATAAATAAATCTAAAATATTGTCATCAAAGCACGCAAACCAAAAAAAAAACACGGTTTTTGTCGATTTTTCAACTTAAAACGCATTTTTCTTCGAATCCTGAAGGGCTAGACCAACTTCGCGCACATATTTGAAATCAGCGCGTCAAAATCTGTAGGAAATAATGTATAACAAGTAATGGAAAAACTTCAACCACGAATTATAACGGAAAACCGAAATTTTCGACGAAAATGTCAACTTTGACTTAGATTTTCAAGGTTTTTTTTATACATTCTAAACATTTTTCCCTTAATCTGCAACATCTTAGCTTTAACCCCCAAAAAGTGCCATCCCTCTACCTTATTCCTATCAAGAGTTCTACGATTTGGACACAGAAAGGAGCAGTTTGTCCCACTGTGCGGCGTACGGCTGGTTGCTTACCGCTAGGCGCTGAAAAAGGCTCCCTGTGCAGGCCTGGAGTACCCTATGCGTGGCGAGTTCAATATATTGTATTGAGTTTTTACTACAAAGTCGAGACTGAAACTGTACCCCATATCTGGGTCACACTGTAACAGCTATGTGCTCTCGGAAAAGTGCCAAATTGATTCATTCGCTAATTCTGATTTCAAGGATCAAGACTGTTGATTGTTTAAGTACAAAAGAAAAGTTGATTTATTATACATTCTGTTGTCTACAATCATTACTAACTTTTTGTTTACACTCTACCCCACCTGACCTACACATATGCAAGTGATTGGTATACATATGCAAAGAGAACACTTGCGAGGTCTTAGAGTGAACTGGCCAGCAGTGGCACCAATTCGTGTAACAAGATAACGACCGTTTAATCCAAAAAAAGGCCAAAGTCTTTATCACGTCATATTTGTGTTGATACCGATTTTACGGCCATCCTGCTGTGCAAAGGTGGCAACATGTCTTGTAGATGAATGCGGGAACAAAAAGGGTAATCCTCTGACTGTGCGTAGCCCCGTCTGCGTTGACTTCCCTTCGAATTGGAGATAGATCGCTTATCGCTCGAGTATAAACACGCGCTTGAATATCAAAATAGTAAAACGCGCGACGTATTGGTTGCAAGACAAGACTGACCTCGGGGAGGAGATATCACTATGAAAAGGTGGACACCTCGCATGTCCGAATGGTCCTATACAGGGTGCCACAAAAATGTCGTAGTTCCTTGGAAGGGGTAACTCTGGGTGTGATTTGAAACAACTTTTTCCTTAGCGAAAATATTGTCTGAAGTTTCGTTAAGGAGATATTAACAAAAAACCCCGACCAATAAGAGCGCGCGCCTTCCGTCCGAGCTCCCGCGGTAGCGTTGGCTACGCGGTAGGCGAGTGCGCTTGTACTACGAACGTACGAACAAGCAAGTCGGCATGCATCGAAGGAAACCGCGTTACACATTTTTTTTAAAGCAGAATCTTAAATAAGAATTATTTGAAGTGAGGGGACAAGAAGTACGAGTAGTTATAGTAAGCCGATTCTGGACCAAATGGGGGCGAGGGGGTGAAGCGGGGCGAGGGGTACCGCACCGCTGGCGAGGGGGAGGCGGGTAGGGGACCGCGACCCTGGAGCAGGTGGAGGGGATGAGTCAGTGGTGGGCTAAGCCGGCCCATGGAGCAGGTGGAGGGGGAACGGGTCCTGGGAGCAGGTGTAGGGGGTATCGCCGATGACTCGTTACGCGTCGTAGGAAGCGATCCGCAACACTCTTATCTCCCCAAGGCCAGATCGCGCCCCGATATTTGCGACCGCGTAGATGAAATTCGACACCGGCATGAACCAGGTGTACGAGAGAGAGGTACGATATGAATCTATCCTTCTCTCTCTAGGGCCATAGTCAAAACATACGGAGGTATTACGCGTCGAAGATGCAAGGCGAAACCTGCATTTTGGTATCGCGCCCGCGAACAAGGAGTGAGAGAGAGAGGTATGCTATTTGCACCGCTCTCTTTAGGACCATAGGCAAAACATACGGAGGTATTACGCGTGAAAGATGCGAGTCGAAACCTGCATGTTGTCAAAACCGAAAACGAAAGCAGAGAACCGTAACAGAATAATGCGCAGCAGCGGTGCGCGCTATCTCTGAACCGCCGCGAAATTCAATGCGGGCTGGCGGCGCGCTTCTAATTATTGGCGTCCGACGGCTAGATCGCGCCCGCGATAGCGGCGACGTTCGAACACGGAGCGCGCGAGAGAGAGGTACGATATTTTCGTATATCTCTGTGTTGCTTTTCCTCTCTCGGTCGGAAAAAACATACGGGGGTACGAAGCGTAGAAGATGTAAGGTGAAACCTATGTTTGGTATGGTGCGATAAATCGCTTCAAAACCATAGCTAATAATAAGACGCAGCAGCATCGGTGCGTGATCTGGCCATGGGGCGATAATGAGTCAAGGTAAACTTTCGAGAACAATACGCATATGCTTAAAAGCGATCACGTAGGGGGTGCGGAGAGTTGAGGTAGGGATGTTCATGTATTTAAGGCAGCTTGCATCTTCGACAGGACAAAGTCGCTAATGGTAACGCGTCGGAAAGAGTCGTGTATAGCAAGTGAGTGAGTGATTGTGACAAAAAAAACATGAACATGGAAACGTTCAAGAACGCGTTTTTGGCGTTGTCTCGGATGTCCGAACTGTGAAAACCACTGCGGAATTCCGCGATTGGATGGACAGGTGCGACGAGACGATACGTAACATCGTCGCGTATCAACGAGGCGAACGCGTGCCGGTGTGGGAGAAGCAGCGGATGGTGTCGTTGCTCGCGCGAACGCAAGCATTGCGCGCGATAGTGCGAGGACGGTTATCGCGAGTAGGGCGCGGACACGCCGCTCGAGTGACGACAACACCCAAGGTCGTCTTGGAGGACCTGGAAACAGCGCTCGAGAATCGGTTGTCGACCGGGGCGGTGATGTTTCCGTGAACATTTACCTGTG
Organism: Andrena chrysosceles; assembly: GCA_963855975.1. NCBI lineage: Eukaryota > Metazoa > Arthropoda > Insecta > Hymenoptera > Andrenidae > Andrena > Andrena chrysosceles. Next base: position 16,109,944 of record OY979769.1, on the reverse strand, counting down.
GTCCGACGAGGATGGTTGCGTGCCGCTACGCGTGTCCAGCAACAAGCGGGAAGGGAGACACGCGAACGTGCTGATGGTTCAAGATCGCAAGGATTCGCAGCGGTACCATTTCGCGTGCATCCGCAGTCTCTCCCGCTTGATTTCCAGCCAACTCAGCAAACACGGACATCATGTGTTCGTTTGCGATAGGTAAGCAAAAAAGAGTACTAAAGAAAAATTCGAGCGATACGTGACGGACGATGTCGAAGCGTTTACATTGGTTTCTTTCTCTTTTCAGGTGCCTCAACTTTTTCTCGTCGGCGGAGCGATTGCAGCGGCACACCGAAGACTGTGTACGATTGAACGAGTGCGCGGTGCAATTGCCGTCCGAAGAGGAAAAAATGGTGCGGTTCCAGCATCACGAGCGCAAGGAACGCGTGCCGTTCTTCGTCTACGCGGACTTTGAGTGTGTGCTGGAGGAACTGGAGCAGCCAGCGATGGATCGTCGTCGTCGTCGCACGTACGAGTACCAACGTCACAGAGCTCACAGCGTAGGATACTACGTACATTGTTCCTACGACCATGTGACGGTCTTCCGTCCGGTGGTAAGGAGTGAGGACGATGCACTCAGTCGGGATGCCAAGGTATTGAAATCCTCTCCTTGCTAATTACTGCGTTTATTATCTTGCACTCAAATATATGTACACTATTTACAATTGTCCGCTCCGCTGTGTGGGTCGCGTTATGGTTCGCGGCTGCCGGCGAAATTGTGGAGACCTGGTACCGGCCAGTTGTCTCTGTTTCGCAGCGGTAGTAGGAAGACACCGGGCAGCTTCCAGGCGTCTCTGTCTCGGAACGGTAGAGGAAAGAGACCGGGCAACTTCCCGGTGTCTCTATCTCGGAACGGTAGAGGAAAGAGACCGGGCAGCTTCCAGGCGTCTCTGTCTCGGAACGGTAGAGGAAAGAGACCGGGCAACTTCCAGGCGTCTCTAACTCGGAACGGTAGAGGAAAGAGACCGGGCAACTTCCAGGCGTCTCTATCTCGGAACGGTAGAGGGAAGAGTACGATCGTTCGATCGACGGTACGGCGGATTTCTCCAGTTCGCGTGCACCGGGCAGCATCCAGGCAGGCAGGCTGGCAGTGGGGATCCGTAGCCCCACTCGAACTGCCTTGGCTTCGTGACGCCAGGGCTTATGTTCCGATTTACGGAAATAAGTAGCTGCGAGAAACCGACGCGATCTAGCGGCGCGGTGGGGAGTGAGCGTCATCGTGCTGACGTGTCGCGAGACCAGCAGGCTTCGGCCAGGTTCGGCGGGGCTCGGTCGCGGCCGCCCGTGCGTTCGGCATCTCGCTCACTCCTGGTTGCGCCGCCGCGCGCTCGGTTCCTCGCACTGGGACGCTACGTCACAACCAGGCTCTGTGCGGATATCGAGCGTATCGCAGTGACACCGACTGTATGCAGTGGTTTGTGCGTGAACTACGGGAATTCGCGAACGTTGCGTACTCATGTTTACGTACCAAGAAACCGATGGCACCGTTAACTCAGCAACAGAAACGAAGTTTTGACGGGGCAACAGTGTGTCACGTGTGCGGAGGACCTTTCATCCGGGGCGAGGACGATAGAAAAGTGCGCGATCATTGTCATTCGACGGGTGAGTACAGGGGCGCGGCGCATAGATCGTGCAACTTGCGGTATCAACGTTCGTGCACGATACCTGTGGTGTTCCACAACCTATCCGGCTACGACGCGCAATTCGTTATCAAGGAGTTGGCAGACGCGTTCAAAGATCAGCCTCCTACCGTTAACGAAAGAACGCTACATATGGTTCACGAAGGACGTGGAGGATCTCAAGGGCGAACGCAAGGACTGGCGAAGAATGTTGAAATTTCGATTCGTCGATTCGTTCAAGTTCCTGGCCACGAGTCTGCAGAAACTGGCGTCGGATCTCGGGAAAGACAGACTAATGATTCTCAGACGCGAGTTTCAACATCTCCCTGACGAACAATTCGATCTCCTCACAAAAAAGGGGGTCTTCCCGTACGATTACGTGGCGTCGTACGACAAGTTGAACGACACGCGACTACCGCCTCGTGACGCGTTCTACAATCGACTGAACGATAGTGGTGTGTCGGAGTCTGATTACGCGCACGCGACGAACGTGTGGAACAGTTTTCGTATACAGACATTAGGCGAGTACAGCGATTTGTATTTGAAGACCGACGTGCTGTTGCTCGCCGACGTGGTCGAAAACTTTCGTATCGACTCTATCGCGAGCTACGAACTGGACCCCGCGCATTACTGTACGTTACCGGCGTTCACGTGGGACGCGATGTTGAAGTACACGCGCGTCGAATTGGAACTGCTCACCGACGTGGACATGCTGTTGTTCGTGGAGCGTGGTATACGCGGCGGCCTCAGCCAGTGCTCGCACAGGTACGCTCGCGCCAACAACAAGTACCTGCCGACATCGATGTACGACGCGTCGCAAGCATTCACGTACTTGATGTACTTCGACGTGAACAACCTGTACGGATGGGCGATGTCGCAGGCGATGCCGTACGGCGGATTCCGATGGCTGGACGAGGCGGCGGTGGTCGAGTTGGGCAAGGCGATGGCCGCTTCGGACGTTACATCCTTGCCGGAGGACGATGCGGACGAGGGTTACCTGCTGGAAGTGGATCTGGAGAATCCGCGAGACATTCACGACGAGCACGCGGACTTTCCGTTCTGTCCTGTGCGCGAGCAAGCGCCCGTCGGCAAGGAAAGCAAGCTGATCGCCACGCTCCGCGACAAAGAACGATACGTGATCCACTATCGCTACTTGAGGCAGTGCATTCAGCATGGACTTCGCGTATCGCGTATTCATCGCGTTCTACGGTTCGATCAGAAACCGTGGTTGCGCGACTACATCAATTTGAACACGGACTTGAGGACGCGAGCCACCAGTGATTTCCAGAAAACGCTGTACAAACTAATGAACAATGCGGTGTACGGGAAAACGATGGAGAACGTTCGAAAGCGAGTGGACGTGCGACTAGTGACGCGGTGGGACGGTCGTTACGGCGTCGAATCGTTGATCGCGAAACCGAATTTCCACAGTCGCGCGATTTTTTCGGAGCACTTAGTCGCTATCGAACTACGTAGACTCAGAGTGAAATTCGATAAACCCGTGTACGTGGGCATGAACGTCTTGGACGTGTCCAAGGTATGCCTATAGGAATTTCACTATGACTATATGCGTGCAAAGTTCGGCGATGGGTGCAAAGTGTTGTACACGGACACAGACAGTTTAATGTATCTGCTGCGGTGCGAGGACGCTTACGAACGTGTATCGAACGGCTTTGAACGGGTATCGAACGTGCATCGAACGGCTTTGAACGACTTTGATCGAGTATTGATCGAGTATTGATCAAAGCCGTTCAATACCCGTTCGATACCCGATCAAAGCCGTTCAATACCCGTTCAATACCCGATCAAATCCGTTCGATTCACGTTCGAAGCCATTCAATATGAGTTCGATGCACGTTTGATAGATGTCCAATACACGTTCAGAGTGGTACGGTTCACGTTCGATTCACGGTCGATACGCATTCAAAGTGATGTGGTCTAGTCGCATGATGTGTCCAAAGAAGAAGGTGAAGAAGATGCGTGCGAATAAGGAGAGAATAGTCAGCGAAAATGAAGGTGGAGAACAACAGCATCTTACTTTTGCAAAGCTACGCACTTCGTGGAAATGCGCGCGTACGCGACTCACATTCGCGGCTACAACTACATACTCACGATCATCGATACGTTCAGCAAGTACGCGTGGGCCGTGCCCGTGAAAACGAAAAGCGGGCGCGACGTGACCGAGGCGTTCGCTACCGTGTTGCGACGAAGCGGCAGATGTCCACGAAACGTACAAACCGACATGGGAAAGGAGTTCTACAACGCGGAGTTTCAACGTTTGACGAAGACTCGCGAGATCAACCACTACTCGACGTACAGCATGATGAAAGCGTCGATCGTCGAGCGTTTCAATCGTACGCTGAAGAATCTGATGTGGAAACAATGCTCCTTGAACGCCTCCTATCGCTGGTTGGATCTGCTACCGACGCTCGTGCGCACCTACAATCATCGGAAACATCGTACGATCACCGCGCGACCTGTCGATATCACCTCTGCCACTCGTTTACCGTTCATCGTATCGTCGGATGTCGAGCAACGACGACGATGACCCGCGAAATTCCACGTCGGCGACAAAGTACGCGTGAGAAAATTCAAGACGATCTTCGAGAAGGGATACACGCCGAACTGGTCGACCGAGGTGTTCGAAATCACCGCGGTACAACGAACGCGACCTGTGACGTACATTTTACACGATTCCGCGGGAGAGCCGATTTCGGGTGGATTCTACGAGCACGAACTGCATTCGGTCGGACGTCTATCTGATCGAGAAGATTCTTCGTCGCAAGGGAAACCAGGTGTACGTGAAATGGTTGGGATTCGACTCGTCCAAGAACTCGTGGATACAGGAAAAGGATGTTCTGTGACGCAAGTGTTACGTGAGGGCGTTAATTTCAAAAGAGACCGAGCGGTTGAGTCTAATTTCCTCTAGTAACGCTTAACGAATTTTAAAGGGAAAAGTTATAATTTTAACATAATCAGTGATTATTACGCAAAAATCAGGATTGCTTTGGGGCGCGGCTTTCGTCTACAACCCGTACAGGTTGTCCAATCAGGATGTGGTATTTTGGTGGAGACTGGTTCGAAACAAAATTAGACAAGTTAAGGAATAATATACCATGTATTACAAAATATATATATAAAGGAGTTTTTGAAAGGTGGTACAAAATGGGGAAAATTACATGGATTTGTGTTACGCCAAATTATATATAAAAAGGTCCAATTACAATGTGTAAAATCCTAGACTTGTTTGTGAGGTTTGAATTTAGTCAGAATTGAATGTGAACGGAAACAAGAAGTCGACAATAATTGATCGAGGGAAACCCCACAACACTAAGTGGTTGGATCAATAATCGCATTTGTTCTTAATTTTGTACATTCATTCGAGTTGTTTGGATGATTAGCTTGGTCGCAATTTATATCACTCGAAGCGAGACAAGTTTTGTATCACGTCACACGCCGAAGGGAAGGTAACAGCTAATCGAGGGATAACCCATAACCCACTAGGTGGTTGAATCAGCTGCTGCTTCCGTACAATATCATAACAAAACGGGCTCACCAATGTAGGGTAGAAACTGTATAAATTTTAAAGTGTCGCTTACTCTCTCTCTCTCTGTCTCTCTGTGATCTGTATCGCTGGGCTGCTTATGGATGTTGTAACGCAGCACACGTCGCACGATACACTAGCACTAGGTGTTAGTATAGTTTATAATAATTATATTTTAAGGTACGGTATTAAAAATGGAAAAACGTATAAAAATCGAGTCTCTACGGGGACTGAGTCCTTCCACGCACTATAAGACACACGGGAACTCCGGCTCAAAGACTATTTAACAAATAGTAATGTCCCTCGGACAGAACGTCAGCGCACTATGCGACTTAACAGGCGACTGCCGTAAAATGGTAGATTTTGAATAAAATGATAAGTAATTATGTAGTAACTACGAGGGAACTGAGTCTTTCCACGTTATTATTGCACGATGGAACCCTAGCTCAAGCGCTTATTAATAATAATAGCGATGTCCCTCGGACAGATCAACTGCGCACTACGCGACTTGCTAGCTGACTGCCGTAAAATGGTAATTTTTGATTATAATTTAAAATGGTAAAAACGCAAAAATATATAAGTCTCTACGGGGACTGAGTCCTTCCACGATCACTGGGATGCACTGGAACTCCGGCTCAAAGACTATTTCAATGAATAGTTATGTCCCTCGGACAGATCGGCCACGCACTATGCGACTTGTCAGCCGACTGCCCCGAGCGTTCGCAGGGTAGGCCCGAGCACTCGGGCCTTTGCACAAAGAGCGCCAAAATTGCTGACTTTGCACCTCGTGCACACGGGCCTAACCGTCGTCGCCTCGGACCGTTCCCAGCCTCACAGTGCTTAGGTTTTCAGAATGTTATCGCATCCGGCGTTCCAAGAACGTTCTGCAGTGTCGAGATTTTTGCATGGGAAAATGCAGTGGCGTAATGAATTATAATAATTCGGTTTACAGATCATTGACAACTGATCGAGGGAAACTCCCATAACACGTGATGGTTGAATCAATCGTCGACATCTGTGAACTGACTACAATGAGGATATCGCAAAGATTTAGAAATGAATTTCGAAAAATAGCCGGCACGTAACACTCTCCCCCCCTTGAAATCATCGTCTCCGATGATAACTAGTCATAAGGACATTTGGAGTGCCGGGTATAATTTATAAAAACATGGAGTAGCTGCCTGTCACGCTTACGAGGCATCGCGCTCGTTCCGCCGACACGGATTTGGGTTCGGTGGTAGTGAGGATCGCCGCGCAGGGCGAAATATACGCATTTCACAAAAGGGCTTCCTATATGCACGCAGCCCTCAAGATTCACTATTGCTATTTTTTTTTTTTTTTTTTTTTTTTTAACAATTTCTAACGAGACCACAAACATTCACCCCGACTGTTCCTACAAGTCAATTCCCCGAGAAACGACATGTCCTTAAGGAATCGAGCACCGACGTCCGAGTACAACAACTCGTTTATAATGTCGCACTATGTTCCATACACTTAGTGCATTCACCACGAACTTCTCGCACGTTGGTACACCCGGCGATGTTAAGTATGATGATGGGTTTTAGACGTTGATCTCCTCGATGGATTCGTTCATTGTCCACCCATCCGCAGCATTTAGCTCCAGGACTCACGACATGAATTCCATCTGGACAGTCTGATGTTCGTCAGGCTCTGCAATCTATTGTGGTGGAGTTTTTCGGATGTAGGAAAATCGGTGCTCTTAACGCCAAAACTCTGTAGGTTCGGATTGGCCGCCAAAAATGTCCCCAGTATGGTGCCGCTACAATTCACGCAGCGTCCAATTGAGAGGTTCCTCAAGGAATTGACCCGCAGGTACTGCCAGCTCCTGAAAGGCCATGGATAAGCGGAAAATGCTGTCACACTCTATCCTTCCAGTGCTGTACAGTTTTTTCGCAACCAGGGTCAACAGCCGTGACCATAAATTCGTGGCAACCAATTCGTCATCTAAAACAATGTATCTTATAATAACGGCACATCGCATACAAAATACCCAATAGAAAGCGGTGATTGATACTATCCTGCAGAACTCAGCAATCCGTAGGTCGCAATTCACAGTCCATAGGTCATACTCCGGCAGGATGTATGTTACTGGAGCGGTGTTCGGCTTCATGACAACTGAAGAGCGACTCGGTAGATCCTTCGACACGGTGTATCAGTGGAAGATGGTAGTAGGTTGATCCAATAACGAACAGGCGTGATTGTATAGTAGGCGCATTCTCCTCCTCCAAATTACGAGTATCGAGAAGTATCGTATCAGTCTTGCAATGAGCAAATTTTTTTTTTTTTTTTTTTTTTTAAATACAATCCCAGAACGAATGAACTCTTGATGTTTCATGTGTTCCCCGATGGTTTGCGGAGGTTAGCGTGATCCAGGTCATCACAGAGAGAAGAGTTACCAATTTTCTTAATTTAATTTAACTCTATTCTACGATTAGATCGGAAACTGAGGCCTAATCATTTTGGTGGTGTAGTAATAGTTTATCAGCATGCTTTACAAATCGTTCGCCAGATTTCTTTTGTAGTATAATATTATTCTTTTCTAAAATTCCAACAATTTTATAAGGGCCGTGATATCGACTGCCAAATTTTCCTTTTCTGACTTCTACCAAAACGCGTGCCATGTCGCCAATTTTACCCTGAAAGGGTCGCGCTTTTTCATCGTACTGTAATTTTGACTTATGTTTAGCCGATATCAAATTTTGTGCAGCCAACGTCTGCATCTCAGTTAATCGAGTTAATAAATTTTGAAGATAACCGTTATACGTCAATAAAGTCTCGTCTGTAGGGAATGCACTAGGACAGCGTGCTATTTCGCCAAATACTAATTCGTGTGGAGTGAAATTTGTTGCCTCGTGAACGGATGTGTTATACGAAAATATTGCAAATGGTACTATTTTATCCCAATCATCAAAGTCATTTAGATAATGTTTTATATATTCAGTCAAGACTATATGGCTACGTTCCAAAGCACCATTTGTTTGTGGACGATACCCAGAGGTAGTTACATGATTAATTTTGAAAACTTTCGCTAATTCTTTTAACACTTTATTAATGAAACTAGTGCCTTGATCAGTTAAAATTGCGCGTGGAGTCCCATATTGCAAAACCAGATGCGTGACCAGCGCATGAGCTACAGTTTCTGCTTTTATATCCGGTACAGGAACTGCAATGCAGTATTTCGTAAGATTATCCTGCATAGTCAAAATGTGCCGATTCCCGCTAGGAGTCAATGGAAGAGGTCCCACAGTATCTAATGATATTTTATCGAACGGTTTTAATGGTGTATCGGTTATGAGCATCGGTTCGCGAGTTTTTGTCCTAACAAGTTTATTTCCCTGACAACTATTGCATGTTCTAATGAAATTTTGAATATCGTTACGCATCGATGGCCAATAAAATCTTTCCCGAATTCTTTGATATGTTTTTGTTACGCCCTTATGCCCTCCTATTAAACTTTCATGTAATTCCGAAATGATTTTCGGACGGAGTTCTTCGGGCGGTACCTGTACGTTTCCGGTGCACAATGTTATTTTGATATCGCTATCCGCAAAAATATTTGATAAGATACCAGCTAGTGTACCCTGCGGAAGTGTATCTGTAAATTCACCGGATTTCGAAATTCTAAAGGACTTTATGCCTGATTGTAAAAGTGTAAGTTTTAAATTTTTCAAAGCATTACCTAATTTTGCGACAGAGGTATCATCATAATACCTTTCTTTGATTACTACACTGAAAATTTTGTATTTACCTCGCGGCGTAACGAGTACTTGGCCTTCTTTTGGCTTCGAATTCCGCAGATGCTCTATGCTTATAGCTCCTATGTCTGCGAGCAAACGACTTATCGGAGTTACCAATTCCACATCGGAAGAAATGAAATGAACATAATTTTCGCGAATGTTTGTTAAATTGTTTCGAGTAAATTTAATATTCTCTTCGCGTGTGTTCCTGGAGAAAGTCGGTGACGTTAATACGTCGGGAAGTATACTTTCTGTTATTTGAATTCCTGGTTGATACTGGTCAATTTTACTGTAGTCCATTGATTCAGGAGCAGGTGCACGTTTGGGGGTGGAAGGTGGATCAGAAACTGTTGTTCTTGGTTTTGAATAAATGGATTGTGAATAAGGTGTGGATAATGCAAGCGGTCTATTGGATGGTAACGGGGTTGGTATCATGGATCTGCGCGGTGGACGGTGAATTAGCGTATTGTCGAATCTTGAGGCATTGTTTGGTTCTTCTTCTTCTTCTTGTATGGATTCCAAAGGAGGTCTCCCTATTTCGGATCTCGAAGGTGCTACCTCGACGCTTGTTCCAGCACTATCTTGTCCTCGCGATTTATATTGAGCCCACAAGTCTTCTGCGCGTTTGTCCAATTCTTCCCGGAATGAATTTTCTGCATCCAGTTCTGATTCATCGGATGAGTTTTGAAGAATATCGCTATGCTCTTGCAACGATTTTTCGAAACGGTTAAAAGATTCCTGAAGTTCCTGTAGCCTAATGGGTTGAGTAGTGTCGAGGTGGATCTCGTTATCGTCACTATCATTGGATGGAGGTGCAACCTCTATCGTTATGCTTTCGGCAGGTGTTGGAGCCGCGGCAGCTTCATCCTCTGTAGTGTCCAAAACCTCGGACTGGTCTTCAGATTGTACTTCTTTAGAAAGGGTGCGTTGAAATTCTTGAACCAATATCGGCGATTTGAGATTAGGTAACACGCTTTTTCGTCCTCGGAATACCGGCGGATCGACCACCTCGGTAGGCAGTTCTTCTTCGGAATTTTGTGAAGATTCGGTAGTAGTTAATTCCGCGTAATTAATGGGAGTTCTAGATTCGGCAGGTTGAACTGCGGAACGCGTTCTTGTTGCAATGGCACTTTTATCTAATGGAAATGTACGTTTACTTTTCTTAACAATTGGTTTAGCTACAGATTTTGATTTTGAAGATACGGATCTAGAAGTGCTTGGCGTTGGTAATCTTTTATCCACGGGAGGTTTTTTAATAGGCATAACTTTGGAAATCTTAGTATTGCATTCCGAGTCGCTATCGGATGTATCTTTTGAACTGGAATCAGAACTAGTATTAATTTCTGTTACCGGATTTCGAGACAGAGCGTCCGCATTGGAATTTAGACGTCCAGGTTTATGTACAAATTCGTATTCGTAATCATGCAATTTTAATCTCCAACGTACTAATCGTTGTCCTGGATCTTTTATCGAATCTATCCATTTTAAAGGCTCGTGATCACTAACCAAAGTAAATTTTCTTCCGTAAAGGTATGGTCGGAAATGTAATATTGCAAAAAGAACTGCTAGACATTCCTTTTCTGTGGTAAAATAATTTTGTTCCGGCTTCGTTAAATTTCTCGAAAGGAAAGCTACCGGCAAATCGTGTCCGTCTACGTTTTGGCTAAGTACGGCGCCTATTGCGTAGTCAGATGCATCCGTAGTTAATGTGAACGGTTTATTGAAATCGGGATATTGCAATATGGGACTCTTGCACAAAGCTTTACGTAGAATTTTGAAGCTATTTTTATGTTCTCTACCCCATACAAATTTAGCATTCTTTTTTAATAATTCGGTTAAAGGCTTCGCTTTTGCTGCAAAATCTTTGATGAATCGGCGATAATAACCGGCTAGTCCAAGAAATTGTCGTACATTTTTTTGGTTTTTAGGACGAGGAAAATGTCTTACCGCAATTATTTTCTTTGGATCTGGTGTTACTCCAGAGCGACTAATAATATGGCCTAAATATGTGACTTCGGTTCTCAAAAATTCACATTTATCTGGCTGAAGGGTTAATTTTGCATCATTTAATCGCGTAAACAGACGTCGGACTTTCTTTTCGTGTTCTTCCAAATTTTTCGCGTAAACAACAATGTCATC